>ML296921.1:0-23537 GCA_005239495.1 Nicotiana undulata | reverse complement strand
CAAACACTATATATATGCAGCTTATACGCACCTATAAACAGTTCATAATTGAGTTTAAATCGGCAGATTTTCCATATGACCCTAACTTGACGAAACGTCCGTAGAACTTTATAAAAACGATCATAAAAGAGTCTGAAAATGATTACCTTGGAAAACCAAGTATAAATCATGAAGAAACAGCAAGAACAACAAATTCATATCGTCCAAAAATAGCTCCAAACACAGCTAATAGAAGGGGAAAACGATTGCAAAGCGTAGAGATTGCGTTTCTAGGCACGGGGGCAAACTTTAACGATAGAAAACATTCAAAACGCACCTTAATCACTCAAGAACACCATGGAACCCTCTCTTCAGCTTTCTCACTGTTTTGGGACGAAGATGAAATGTTTTAGAGTTTAAAATTCGGATTTTCCTACTTATACTACTTGTTTGACCCGACCCGGTTCCCGACCCGGTTTCAGCCCGGGTAGTCCGTGGTAAAACTGTCATAACTTCTTACTACGATGTCGGTTTGATGTGAGGTATTTTTAGTTGAGAACTAGACTCGTAGACCTTCGATTCGGTAGGTTTTGGGTCCCATAACCCTTTATATATTTGGAGAAATGATGTGATACATTTTACCCAAAGTTTAGAAAATTTATTAGAGAAATTTACGATAACTTTTGCCGACCTTTATTTCGCAACTTGCTTGACTCCAAAAATTAACATGTTACCAGTGTGATATTATAATACCTCATAACACATTATTCTTAGAATATTAGACACTCTTAGTCTTATCCCATGGGTGCAAGTTAACTTAAACCTTCCGAACGCGCGGGGTGCTACCCGAGCAATTTCTTTAATCACGAACCTTTGTTTAAGGGATTCCTTTGACCTAAAGCTTTAGTTTAGTTCCTTGATATTTCCACACATTTTCCGTCTTATTCTCCCAATGTGCTATACTCAATCATATATACCTAATATAACCACGTCACTTTATGTATATTACGAAAGAGAAGAGAAAAATACACATGGGGTCTCACATGAAAGTTTTCATTGATTTTTGGGGTTAAATTTGTCTTTTATGATGTCATTTTGGTGATTCGATTGCATGAATAAGTATTTAGGATGTTTTTGAGGTTGTATGTATAATTGGTTTGAACCTCAGGGCTCGAGTGTGTTTCGGATAGGCGTTGGGGTGTTTTTGAACTTAGAAATCTGGTGTTGCACAATTTTCTGATGTATGGTGTTTTGTACTATGCGAACGCGGAGCTATAGGGGGATGACTCTATGCGAACGCACCACTGGGTCGCGAACGCATCCATTTGGACGCGATCGCGAGGGGTTAGGGTAGCGTAGTCTGTGCGAATGCGGAGCACGTGCCACGAACGCATAGGGTAATTTCGCCCAGATATATTTTCAGTCAAAAAACAGAATACACTTACGGGATTTCACCCCATTTTTCATAACTCCTTCTTCTTCACTTCACTTTGGGCGATTCTTGGAAGAAAGATTCACCATAACTTCATAGGTAAGTAATCTTAGACTCCTTTTCTTCAATATTTATCAACAGCCATTAGATTTCAAGGCCTGAAACATGAGATTAAGGGTAGACAATTAGGGATTTGGGTAGAGTTAGGGCTTTTTGATTACTTGGGAATTAGACCTCGTTTTGGGGTCGGATTTAAAAAAAATTACATATTCGGACTCGTGGATGAATGGGTGATCGGGTTTTGGTCCGAACCTCGAGGTTCGGACCAAGCGGGCCCGGGGTCGATTTTTGGATTTTTGGAAAGAATGATAGAAAGTCTATAAGTAAGCATTGGACTTGAATTTTTTAGCATTTATTGATGTTATTGAGTCAATTATGTCTAGATACGGTTGATTTGGAGTCGAGTTCAAAAGGAAAAGCGGTGCTTGAGGCTTGATTTTGATCGTGGAAGTCGAGGTAAGTGTTTGGACTAACCTTAGCTTGAGGGAATAGGAGTTGAGTCTTGTTTGCTACGTGTTTATTCTATGTTCAACGTATAGGTGAGGTGACGAGTACCTATATGTTGTTGTCAAGATTTCCCGTGAGTCGGATATTGTGAATTAGGTGATTTTCATTGAGATTTACTGTGTTATGGATTAAATTTCACTTTGGTGGTTATTCATTTGATGGAAATTCTTGATTGTGAATATTGTTGAGTATTTGTTCAGTTGAGGAATATTTTGTTAAGTTATACACTTGGGTGAGATTGGTTATAGTTGTGTCCCTTGCCGGGACGATATTATTTCTGTTGTTGTTCCCTTGCCGGAATGTTCTGATTTATGGTTATTATTGTTGATTTTCTTTGCCAAACTGTTGTTATGGTATTTTAGCACGAGGGGACATTCCGTGCCATGTTTATGATATTTTAGCACGAGGGGACATTCCGTGCCATGTTTATGATATTTTAGCACGGGGGGACATTTTGTGCCGTGTTTATGATATTTTAGCACGAGGGGACATTTCGTGCCATGTTTATAATATTTAGCACGAGGGGACATTCCGTGCCATGTATATGATATTTTAGCACGAGGGGACATTTTGTGCCATGTTTATGATATTTTAGCACGAGGGGACATGCCGTACCGTTTCTATTTACTTATTGTGAGGATGCGAGTAAAAGCACAAAGGGTGATGTCGTGCACTTTCTTGTTCTGTGTTGTTAATTCCTGTTGTTATTTTGATATTTAAATTGTTGCTTCGTTCTGTTATTCCAGTAATTGCTACCCCTTTTCCCCAGCATGTTTCCCCCGTTTTGTACTTAACTGCTTACTTCCGGTCTTATTTCTTTAATATATTATTAGATTGCACAGGTGATATTATTTGTCGTGTTCTAGCCTCGTCACTACTTCGCCGAGGTTAGGCTCGACACTTACTTAGTACATGGGGTCGATTGTACTGATACTACACTTGCACAATTTTTGTTTTGCAGATCCCGGTATATGACCCAGTGGAAATTGGGCTAGGCAGCTTCCTTCAGTCCACTCGGAGACACTGAGGTAGTCCTGCAGGCGTCCACATGCCTTGGCATCCCCTTCCACTTCTTCAATTCTGTTTTATATTTCAAACCAGATGTATTATTTCTTTCAGACCCTTTTTATGTATTAATCTTATATAGTCCGTGACATTGTGACTCCAAAGATCTGGGTTGGTTATTTTGAGAATTCGTAAAAGTTTGTGGATCTAGTTATGTATTTCTTTTACCCATTCTCATTGTTATCTTTTATTAATGGAAAAGTCGTATTTCACTTGTTATTATTTAATAATAAAGGTTTTTAATAAATTTGAGCAATTCGTTGGCTTGTCTAGTGGGTTCAACGTTAGACGCCATCATGGTCCCGATGGTGGGAATTTTGGGTCGTGACAAGTTGGTATCTGAGCACTAGGTTGCTTAGGTCTCACAATTCACGGACAAGCTTAGTAGAGTATGAGGGATCGGCCATGTATCTCGGCCATGTTCCTTCCGTGCCATGTTTATGATATTTTAGCACGAGGGGACATGTCGTGCCGTTTCTATTTACTTATTGTGAGGATGAGAGTAAAAGCACGAAGGGTGATGCCGTGCACTTGCTTGTTCTGTGTTGTTAATTCCTATTGTTATTTTGATATTTAAACTGTTGCTTCGTTCAGTTATTCCAGTAATTGCTACCCCTTTCCCCAACATGTTTCCCCCGTTTTGTACTTAATTGCTTACTTTCGGTCTTATTTCTTTTATATATTATTAGATTGCCCAAGTGATATTATTTGTCGTGTTCTAGCCTCGTCACTACTTCGTCGAGGTTAGGCTCGACACTTACTCAATACATGGGGTCGCTTATACTGATACTACACCTCCACAATTTTTGTTGTGCAGATCCGGGTATAGGACTCAGTGGATATTGGGCTAAGCGGCTTCCTTCAGTCCACTCGGAGACACTGAGGTAGTCTTGCAGGCGTCCGCATGCCTTGGCGTCCCCTTCCCCTTCTTCAATTTGTTTTTAGTATTTCAAACCAGATTTATTATTTCTTTCAGACCCTTTTTATGTATTAATATTAGATAGTCCGTGACATTGTGACTCCTAAGACCTGTGTTGGTTATTTTGAGAATTCGTAAAAGTTTGTGGATTTAGATATGTATTTCTTTTACCCGTTCTCATTGTTATCTTTTATTTATAGAAAAGTCGTATTTCACTTGTTCTTATTTAATAATAAAGGTTTTTAATATATTTGAGCAATTACGTTGGCTTGTCTACCGGGTTCAACGTTAGACGCCATCACGGTCTCGATGGTGGGAATTTCGGGTCGTGACAAGTTGGTATCAGAGCACTAGGTTGCTTAGGTCTCACAATTCATGGACAATCTTAGTAGAGTCTGAGGTATCGGTACAGAGACATCAGTACTTATCTCTCGGAGGCTATAAAGTTATGAACAATTTCACTTCTATTCTACTCTATCGTGCGAATTATTCTATCACTAATGATTGAACTCATCTATTCTCGTCCTCTCGCAAATCTCGACAACACACAATGCGTCTACAATTGGAAAAGAAATGGAGCCGCCATGACAACTACGATTAGGGGAAAAGACAGAAGCAGAGCTTAGTCAAGAGCCCGAACATCAACAACACCTATTGTAAAGCCTCAAATAGATCTAGACGTGGAGGCTCTAGCCCAGTCAGTACATGTTGGACTAGTTCAGATTCAAAAAGGATTTATAGCTACTCTAGTGTTGCAGGATGCACTAGCCCGTTTATTGAGGTTGGGCAAGTTTACCAAACTATTCCCACTCTATTTAAGTGGTACATCTTTTGAGGACTCACATGATTTTCTTGACCGCTGCTGTGAAGTATTGTAGAACATGGGAATAAGTTGAAAGCAACAGAGTTGATTTATATGAGTTGTGAAGTTTAACATTGATGATTCTCAGACGTTGTGACCTACGACTTCATGCCAAGTGGGGAAGTCCACTGTCAAGGAATAGATTGTGGGGTCATGTGTTATATCGGATTTGGTCTGAAATGTATAAGGCCTGGAATTTTGGAAGAGATAAAGTTGGGACTTGCGGTGTGTCTACCTCCTTAATAACCTTATCCCTCAGTACCAAAGGGGTTATATAACCAACTTTAAATCCACAGAAGGTCTACTCAGCGTGGAAGTCACGGTTGCGGATTTTGGGGTGCTCCAGAGAGAGTACAGTGGTTGACGAGCTTCTAGACTATATGGTTCATGCCAAGATTTATCTGTATAGAGCTCTACTTTTGTGATCATTTTGCATCAATAGGGGTAAGAGTTACCCCAAAGAATAACTAAGAGTATATTAGTAAATGGGGTAGCTCAGCAATGTTAAGTTAATAGAGTAAAAGAAGAAATTGGTCGCCGGTGTGTGTGGCAACCCTATGAAGAGGACGACCAGACATTACAACATCAACTACTTGACTCAGTTCTCATAAATGCTTTTGAAAGAGTTTGTTTCTCGGGCACTCCATAATGCTTGGCGCATAGGGTATGAACGGTTGCGTCAGGTCACCATGACGGTGTCAGGATATGCCATCAGGTTTGATAAGTTAGCCCGTCATAATTCTACTTCGGTTCATATAGCCAGAGGGAGAGTCCCCAGACTCACTGAAGGACTCGATTATGATTGTAAAAAAAAAAATTAAACGACTCAGGGCGAGTTAATACTTCATTTCGGCTAGTGGTAGAAATTTCTTAGATGCTAGAATGTGTCCGGGATGAGGAAAATAGGAAGCTAAGGAGACTAAGAGGTCTCGAGGTTCTAAAAGATTCAGTGGATTCTACTTTGCAACAACAAATTATTATGGTAGGGGCTCGGGCAACCGACCAGCCCAGTCCATATATTTGATTACTCGGGGTGCTTCAATGAGTTCTTTTAATGAACCGCCGCTACGAGATTCCTCCAACGATTGTTCCAGTTATTTGGTATAAACTCGGTATGAGCAGCTGAATCATTTCATCAGAGCACTCAGGCTACGTGCCTCATTGCAATTACTACTCCACTTACATGACCAGCTAGAGCAGGGGTCAGAATGTTAGAGGTGGAGGTAAGACTCCTAGAGGTGGAGACCCAGCCCGTCTATATAATTTCTATGGTATGACTGAGGTCGTTACATCAGATGGTACTATTACAAGAACAATATCTAGTTATTATAAATTGATAATTTCTTTAACTTGATTCGATTTTGAGTATCGAGGAAAGTCCTCCTATTGTGCTCCACTTATGAGTGAGCTTCGTAATTCTTAAATCTACTTATGTGAAAAACCCTATTGGGGGATAGCTTCATCTATCATTATGTGATGTGATCTTTGTTTAATGGAAAATATTTAAAAGAAGAAGACAAAATGTTTCTATTGGCACGATATGCATATTACTTGTGAATCAGAATTGAGGACGAGATCCTCGCATTTTAATATTATTTGAGAGTTTTATATCGGACTACGAGTCGCGGTGGAAGTTATATAAGGACGAGATCCTGGTGATGAAAATTCTTGTGTTTAGATTTTTCTTTGTGAAATTAAAACCTTTACTATAATACTAGTAGGGAGTCATGCCTCTTAGGTTTATTTGAAACCTAACATGAATTTTCTGTGCTTGTATAAAATTTTCTGTGCATAATTTCCGAATATGTGTTATATTATTGAGCTTTAACCTACGAGGTAGGTGGCCACCATGTGGCGTTAAACGAGACACGCTAATAATTGCAAGGTCTTCAAGCATCGTATCTCGTTATCAGTATTGTGGAAGTTTGGACGGAGATTATTGTTAACGTGAAGCTATCTGATAATTCTGTAATTGGCTATGAACAACTATTAAGAACATAGAGGCAGTCAAGAACTGGTCTAGACCCACTTCATCCATAGAGATTTGGCGTTTCTTGGGCTTAGCAGGTTACTATCGTCGGTTTGTGGAGGGCTTTTCATCTATTGCAGCCCTGATGAGTAGGTTGACTCAGAAGGGTGCCCAGTTCAGGTGGTCAGATGAGTGTGAGGCGAGCTTTCAGAAGCTCAAGACAGCCTTGACCACGGCACCGGTGTTGGTTTTTCCCACAGGTTCAAGGTCATATACCGTTTATTGTGATGCTTCACGGGTTGGACTTGGTGCAGTGTCGATGCAGGATAGAAAGGTTATAGCATATGTTTCACGTCAGTTGAAGGTTCATGAGAAGAACTATCAAGTTCACGATTTAGAGTTAGCAGCCATTGTCCATGCGTTGAAGATTTGGAGGTATTATCTGTATGGTGTGTCATGTGAGGTGTTCACGGACCATAAGAGTTTGCAATATCTATTCAAGCAGAAAGAGTTGAATATGAGGCAGAGAATATGGTTGGAACTGTTGAAAGACTACAACATTACCATCTTATACCATCCGGGAAAGGCTAATGTGGTGGCCGATGCTTTGAGCCGGAAATCAGTCAGTATGGGTAGTCTTGCTTATATACCGGTCGGGGAGTAACCGCTTGCTTTAGATGTTCAGGCTTTGGACAATCGGTTCATGAGATTGGATTTTTCAGAGACTGGTAGTGTTTTGGCTTATACTATGGCCCGTTCTTCATTGTTTGACTGTATTCGGGACCGATAGTATAATGATCATCATTTATGTGTCCTTAGGGATACGGTTCGGCACGGAGGTGCCAAGAAGGTTACAGTTAATGATGATGGAGTTTTGAGGATGCAGGGCCGTATTTGTGTGCCTGATGTCGATGGCCTTCGTCAGTTGATATTGCAGGAGGCCCATAGTTCCCGATATTCCATTCATCCGGGCGTCGCAAAGATGTACAAGGATTTGCGGCAGCATTATTGGTGGCGTAGGATGAAGAAAGATATTGTGGCATATGTATCATGGTGCTTGAATTGTCAGCAGGTTAAGTACGAGCACCAGAGACCCGGTGGTTTGATGCAGCAGATCGAGATTCCCGAGTGGAAGTAGGAGCGTATCACCATGGATTTCGTAGTTGGACTCCCACAAACTCAGAGGATGTTCGATATGGTGTAGGTCATTGTGGATAGGCTGACCAAGTCAGCACACTTCATTTCGGTATCAGTTTCGTATTCTTCGGAGAGGTTGGCAAAGATCTACATCAGGGAGATTGTTTGCCTGCATGGTGTGCCCGTGTCCATTATTTCTGAACGAGGTACTCAGTTTACCTCCCATTTCTTGAGAGTATTTCAGTGTGAGTTGGGCACACGGGTTGAGCTGAGCACCACGTTTCATCCTCAGAAGGACGGGCAGTCCGAGCGTACTATTCATATCTTGGAGGATATGTTACGAGCATGTGTCATTGACTTTGGAGGCTAATGGGACCAATTTTTGCCTTTATCTGAGTTTGCCTACAACAACAGCTATCAGTCGAGCATCCAGATGGCTCCTTATGAGGCGTTGTATGGTAGGCGGTGTTGGTCTCCAGTTTGGTGGTTCGAGCCGGGGGAGGCTAGGTTATTGGGCTCAGAGTTAGTACAAGATGCCTTGGATAAGGTGAAGATCATTCGGGATAGACTCCGTACAGCTCAGTCCAGGCAGAAGAGTTATGCAGACCGTAGAGTTTGTGATTTGACATTCATGGTAGGAGACTGGGTATTGCTTCGGGTGTCGCCCATGAAGGGCGTGATGAGGTTCGGAAAGAAGGGCAAGTTGAGCCCTAGGTACATTGGTCCCTTTGAGATTCTTGAGAAGGTAGGAGACGTGGCCTACATGCTTGCTTTTCCACCGAGTTTATAAGCCGTGCATCCGGTGTTTCATGTATCTATGCTTCGGAAGTATCTGGCCGATCCCTCTCATGTGCTAGACTTCAGCCGTGTCCAGTTGGACAAGGATCTGACTTTTGAGGAGGAGCCAGTAGACATATTATCACGGCAGGTTCGTCACATGAGATCGAAGAGTTATCTTTCGTTCCGTGTTCAGTGGTGAGGTACGCCTATCGAGGAAGCTACTTGGGAGTCCGAGTCCGATATGTGGAGCCGATATCCCCATCTTTACACAGATTCAGGTACCTTTTTATGTTCGTTCGAGGACGAACGTATGTTATAGAGGTGGAGATTGTGATGACCCAAAAGGTCATACCGTGTATTTCTAGCTAATTCTGTATTTTGAGGTCATGAAAACCTCCTTCTATCTCACCTCGATTTGCGTGCGCAGCCCGGGTTTGTAGCCGGGAAGCCTTTATATGAAAAACTGAGGAAAAAGATAATTTTGTGTTGAAATTTCCATTGAGTTGACTTTGGTCAACATTTTTTATAAACGGACCGGACCCTTCATTTGACGGTCCCGGAGGATCAGTAGGAAAATATGGGACTTGGGCGTATGCCCGGAATCGAATTCCGAGGCCCCAAGCCCGAGTAATGAATGTTTTAAAGAAATTGTTTTCGAAAAATATAAGAGGTTTTTTGAAAATGTAATTATATGTGAAATCTATGGTATCAGGCCCGTATTATTGTTCCATAACCCGGTACAAATTTGATGTAATATTAATGTCATATCTGTGAAGTTTGGTAAGAAACGGAGGTTGTTTGACGTAATTTGTACTCACGGTTGTAAATTTTGATACTTTGAAAGTTTTGAAAGTTTTCATTAATTTTTGGGGTTAAATTCGTTGTTTATGCTGTTATTTTGGTGATTCGATTGCACGAATAAGTCCTTAGGATATTTTTTGAGGTTGTGTGCATAATTGGCTTGGAGCCCTGAGGGCTCGGGTGTGTTTCAGATAGGCGTCATGGTGCTTTTGAACTTAGAAATATGGTGTTGCATAGTTTTCTGGTGTCTAGTATTTTGTACTATGCGAACGCATAGGTTTGACCGCGAACGCATAGCCCCGTTTGAGGCGGTAGGCTTTACTCTATGCGAACGCATCCCTCAGGGTGCGAACGCGGAGCTATAGGGGATGACTCTATGCGAACACACCACTGGGTCGCGAACGCACAGACTCTAAGAGGTCTGGGGGGCTGGGTAGTGTTAAGCTTATGCGAACGCATCCATTTGGACGCGATCACGAAGGGTTAGGGTAGGGTAGTCTTTGCGAACGCGGGGCACGTGCCGCGAACGCATAGGGTAATTTCCCCCAGATATATTTTCAGTCAAAAAACAGAATACACTTACGGGATTTCACCCCATTTTTCATAACTCCTTCTTCACTTCACTTTGGGCGATTCTTGGAAGAAAGCTTCACCATAACTTCATAGGTAAGTAATCTTAGGCTCCTTTTCTTCAATATTTATCAACAGCCATTAGATTTCAAGGCCTGAAACATGAGATTAAGGGTGGACAATTAGGGATTTGGGTAGAGTTAGGGCTTTTTGATTACTTGGGAATTAGACCTCGTTTTGGGGTCGGATTTAAAAAAAATTACATATTCGGACTCGTGAATGAATGGGTGATCGGGTTTTGGTCCGAACCTCGAGGTTCGGAACAAGCGGGCCCGGGGTCGATTTTTGGATTTTTGGAAAGAATGATAGAAAGTCTATAAGTAAGCATTGGACTTGAATTGTTTAGCATTTATTGATGTTATTGAGTCAATTATGTCTAGATACGGTTGATTTGGAGTCGAGTTCAAAAGGAAAAGCGGTGCTTGAGGCTTGATTTTGATCGTGGAAGCTTGAGGGAATAGGTGTTGAGTCTTGTTTGCTACGTGTTTATTCTATGTTCAACGTATAGGTGAGGTGACGAGTACATATATGTTGTTGTCAAGATTTCCCGTCAGTCGGATGTTGTGAATTAGGTGATTTTCATTGAGATTTACTGTGTTATGGATTAAATTTCACTTTGGTGGTTATTCATTTGATGGAAATTCTTGATTGTGAATACTGTTGAGTATTTGTTCGGTTGAGGAATATTTTGTTAAGTTATACACTTGGGTGAGATTGGTTATAGTTGTGTCCCTTGCCGGGACGATATTATTTCTGTTGTTGTTCCCTTGCCGGAATGTTCTGATTTATGGTTATTATTGTTGATTTTCTTTGCCAAACTGTTGTTATGGTATTTTAGCACGAGGGGACATTCCGTGCCATGTTTATGATATTTTAGCACGAGGGGACATTCCGTGCCATGTTTATGATATTTTAGCACGAGGGGACATTCCATGCCATGTTTATGATATTTTAGCACGGGGGGACATTTTGTGCCGTGTTTATGATATTTTAGCACGAGGGGACATTTCGTGCCATGTTTATAATATTTTAGCACGAGGGGACATTCCGTGCCGTTTCTATTTACTTATTGTGAGGATGAGAGTAAAAGCACGAAGGGTGATGCTGTGCACTTGCTTGTTCTATGTTGTTAATTCCTATTGTTATTTTGATATTTAAATTGTTGCTTCGTTCTGTTATTCCAGTAATTGCTACCCGTTTTTCCCAACATTTTTCCCTATTTTGTACTTAATTGCTTACTTTCGGTCTTATTTCTTTTATATATTATTAGATTGCATAGGTGATATTATTTGTCGTGTTCTAGCCTCGTCACTACTTCGTCGAGGTTAGGCTCGGCACTTACTCAGTACATGG
The DNA here is from genome assembly GCA_005239495.1 of Nicotiana undulata. Taxonomy (NCBI): domain Eukaryota; kingdom Viridiplantae; phylum Streptophyta; class Magnoliopsida; order Solanales; family Solanaceae; genus Nicotiana; species Nicotiana undulata. The sequence continues at coordinate 12,043 of ML296921.1, read as the reverse complement.
GGTCGGTTGTACTGATACGACACCTGCACAATTTTTGTTGTGCAGATTCCTGTATAGGACCTAGTGGATATTGGGCTAGGCGGCTTCCTTCAGTCCACCCTGAGGTAGTCCTGCAGGTGTATTATTTCTTTCTGTTTTAGTATTTCAAACCAGATGTATTATTTCTTTCAGACCCTTTTTATGTATTAATCTTAGATAGTTCGTGACATTGTGACTCCAAAGATGTGGGTTGGTTATTTTGAGAATTCGTAAAAGTTTGTGGATCTAGTTATGTATTTCTTTTACTCGTTCTCATTGTTATCTTTTATGGAAAAGTCGTATTTCACTTGTTCTTATTTAATAATAAAGGTTTTTAATAAATTTGATCAATTATGTTGGCTTGTCTAGTGGGTTCAACGTTAGACGCCATCAGAATTTCGGGTCATGACAACATCCTTATAAGTCTCGGTATATGTATATATCTGCTTTGTCGTGGTATGCTTGCTCATAGGCGCTCGGCCATACTAGGCTCTGTATCTCGGCCATGCTGGGCTCGCTCATAGGCACTCGGCCACAGTAGCCTCGGTATATAACTTACCATCTGATCAGAGGTTGCCCAATAGGGGCATGTCCATCGATTATAGCTTGATGGTAATGAAAATACTTTAATACTGTATATATAGATTCTCTTCTCTCTTGACTGAAAGAAGATAATACTCAATTTAACATAAATTCTCGATAATGGAGAATAATGTAACTTATGAGACTAGGATAATGTATATAAATTCGGGAGTATGAACTTCTCTTTATGCCTCGTTATAAAACACATGTAATTACGAGATCATGCGAAAATGAAGGAAAGGTTTAGCGTTAATATACCTGGAGTAGGGAAAAATCCATATTATTCTTGAAAAAGGTAGCACGTTGTACTCCTTTAGAACCCCAAATTTTTACGTTGCTAAGGTGTTAATAAATCTCGTTGGAATTGTTTTGTTACAAGAAATTTTGTTGAAAACTTGTTGGATTGAGTTTAGTGTCTGTTTTGAAATTTTTGAATTAGGAAGAAAGCTATAAGATTTCTTACTTGATTATTTTAAGTCCAAATGAAGCCAAACTTCTAAATGTCTTACACGTAGTATCATATGTATATTAATTTAGATGGCCACCTTTCAATAAATATTGTGAGTCACATAATTTTAATGGGGGGCTGCCACATCATGCCATTTAATCCTTATCCAATATATCCCTAGTTAATTAGGTAATATCTCGTTACTCAATAATTAATCAATTATTTCAACTTACTTAAAATACTAATCACTTTTAACATACCTTGTACACCTTACTATCATGGTCATCTAGTATCTATGACACTAGTCCATAAATACCGGGTATTATCGCTCAGACGGTATTTTATCCCAAATCAACAACCTTCAATGAAACTCATTTTCTTTGATTCGTTTACCCTTTATCTTTCACGGCACGTACTTATTACTTGTTATAAATATCATAAACGCTTATAACCTCAAGAAAACACTACTACAAAAAGAGCATTTGGCGGCAATTATTTAGCGGCAATAAGTCAATTGCCGCTAATATATTTTATAAGCTGAAATATATGCGGCAAATGACCATTAGCCACTAAAAAATAACCTTTTACCGACAATAAAAATAAATTATCATTAGAAATTACTAATTACCTTTTACCGCATAGGTTTTTTTTTTTAAATTTCTCTCCCTGCTCAATTGATTAATCTTTTCCTCCAAATTTTTAGGACAAGAACGAAGATTCCCTCCAATCAGAAAATCATAGGAAAACCTATTCCTTCATTGAACTGGATACGGAAGAGACGATCTATTAACAAAATCGCACACATATATAGGGGTCTCTAGCCAGCCTTTTCCCAGATAACTGCAATTCTTTCCCAGGTATGTTCTCTTTTTACCCATCAGATGCGATTAACAATTGAGTTTTGGATTGTGCTGCTCGATTATGCTCTATCGTCGTTGTTAGTATTCTCTGTTTTATCCGTTTCGCACTTCTCTTTTCGTGTAGGTTTCAAGATTGTTGCAGAACTCATTCTTCTCCTTCAGTTTCTTGTCTTTATTGGCAAAACAATCTGCTTACCAGGTACAAATTCGTGCCTTCAACTGTTGCGATTTGCAAAAGTACAATTTTTTTTATGCATATGCCAGTTGTTTGTGATATCCGACTGCTGTTAAATTGACTGGGCTGATTGGGTTTATTCCTCCTATGTTCCTTGACTGTTTTTCTGATTTTGTTCCTCTATTTTCTACTATTCTTGTGATTATTCAGAAATTTTTCTAAGTGTCGTCGATGCATTGACGTTGACGCATATTGGTGTCAAATCCTCTGTAGTCAATGCGTCAATGTTCTGGAACAACTAAACAATAGACATCAGTTGAGTTTTGATCGATTCACTTTCCAGAAGTAGTTTGAATTCTTGTCAATGTTCAAAAAATTTCATTGTCGTAATGCATATTGGTGTCAAATCTTTATATTTTCTTACCTTGATCTGCCCACTGAGGCATACACACCATTGGCACTCCCAAACACAAATCTTCGAGCGTCGAATTCCATTCACAATGAGTAAAGAAATAACCAACTGATTTATAAGCTAAAACATCAAGCTGAGGACTCCAGTTTAAAATTAGTCCTTTTTATGATGCCTTTGACATGAAATCATTTGGAAGTTTGTTTTCTTCAGTATCTTTAACTACCCACAAGAAGTAAGAGTTGCTCATCATAAATCCTGAAGCTGATTCCTCCATTTGTTTTTATCCTAGAATGGTCAAACTTCCAAATGATACATAAACAATTGAGCCTATTTCCCTTGAGTCTAGCCACTTCTTACATGTTTCATAATGTGGCTTGGTTAGACTCGATCATATTCTTTGTCAAGATACATTGATAGAACTACTGGTCCAATGGTTTTAATTGAGTATTGGGTCCTTAACCAGTTCACCACCTGTACAACATAAGAAATAGTTAAATACTTGTTATAGTGCTCTTTGTAGTTACTTTAGTATATTTTAAAAAAATGACTCATGTCTATATGTGAAAATTCTGACTTTATACACTCCATTTACCTTTAGTAATATGCTTGTATGTTGTGGAATACACCTCTACTATGACAGTAGTCAACTGCATTTGTTCCTTTGTATGTTTTTTGTTATTCTTGTCATTGTTAAAAAAATTTCATTGTCGTCGATGCATATTGGTGTCAAATCCTCTGTAGTAAATGCGTCAATGTGCTGGAATAATTAAACAACAGTTTGATCGACTCTCTTTCCAGACCTGGAGATTGCTTTTTGTTATTAAACAACATACTTGTTATTGCTGATATTTACGAGACCTGGAGATTGCTTTTTGCTGGATGTACGATTCACCTCTGTCCAGTCATTGCTCTTTGTAACAGATTTCCTTGCCTGCCCAGCACCTTTAGCCATTGATAGCCCAGCCTTAGGTGTATCAAGATCCACTTCTGTAGTCAAAGAAGCAGTAGGTCGATCAGTAGTTGCCTTCATAGTAGCAGCAAATGCTTCTTCTCCTGTTTTGTCCAGTCCTAGCACTGCTACTGCTGATTTATCAGTTGGTTCAACAACACCTCCATCACCAGCTGCCTCCATACCCCTACCATCATTAGTATTACTTTGTAAAGGTGTATTCACATCCATATGAAGCCTTGCCAAAGCTGTAGCAGCAGGGACATCAGCTGCGCATTTAATATGCACTATTTCAGCAATTTCTGCAGTTTTTATTGACTATTTTCAGCTAAAATTTTCTGCACTTTGTTTGCTAGTTGTAATGAGTATGGTCATAATTTGCTACACTTAGTCATATATTCACTTTTGATTTTTGGCTAACTCTACTGAGGCGTAAGTTAGAAAATTTGGTCCGAAATATATCTCATATCTACTGAGGCGTAAGTTAGAAATTTTTTGCTAACTCTACATGCATTCTGCCTAGCTAAATTTGTAGGAAATCCATCTAGTCGATTTGTAGAAAATCCATTTAGTCCCTTACTCCCTTTATCACTAGCATCAGCCAACTGCATATTTTTTGCCTTTCTCTGCACAAACATTTACATATCTGATATTAAGTAATTAAACCGAGAAAAGAAAACTGAACAAAACAACTATTGTCGAATAACTAAGAAGAGATAAAAGAGAAGAATGAGATAAACGAGTATATCCAGAACTTTGTTATTTATTTTACAATAATCTTTAAGCTATGGAATTACATACTAATAGGATGGTTATTTTACTATATTTTAATTAATTTTCTCTTTTTACTAACGAATTTGTAGCTCTTGCAGTAAGTGTAAAAAAGAAAAGAATATCTTGAACGTCATGGACAATCCTAGAAATAAAAGATGGATGCATTGTGATAGAGTTAGTAAAGAATATTTGGATGGAGTAGATAATTTTATAAACCATGCATTTTCTGTAAAACAAGATGGAGAACAAATTGCATTTCCTTGTATGGAGTGTGTGCTTATCCATCAAGTTAATCGGGCTACAACATATGATCATCTTGTGGTTAACGGTGTTATGCCATCATATGATACTTGGTTTTTTCATGGTGAGTCTTTAAATGGATCAAGAAATGCTCAAACAAATAATCAAAGCCAATCAACTTTAAGGGGCGATGATATGACAGGAATGATACATGATACCTTTGGACGTTTTACACAGTTCATGGATACTGAAGTTAGTGAAAGGGATGACGTAGAGCATAACTTACAAGAGAATATTTCTCATCCATATGAAAATCAGCCTCATCCAGAGGTGGATAAGTTTGAACGGCTCATGAAGGAGGATAATGAAGAACTATATCCTGGATGAAGTTTAGCAAACTGTCCTTTTTGCTGCATATGTATCGTATAAAATTCATGTTCAAATGGTCAAATGAATCTTTTAATTCTTTGCTTGGACAGTTGAAAGATGCGCTTCCTGAAGGAGAAAAATTTCCTTCTTCTTTCTATGAGACCAAAAAGATAGTTGAAGGCTTGGGCTTAAAGTATGAAAAAATTCATGCATGTCCCAACGATTGCATGCTTTTTAGAAAAGAGTTTGCTAATAAGAATGTTAATGAATGCAAAGTTTGTGGGACATCTAGAGGGAAAAATGATTCTAGAAAAATTCCAGCCAAGGTCCTAAGGTATTTTCCTTTAAAACCAAGGCTACAAAGATTGTTTATGTCTTCATAAACTTCTAAACCAATGTGATGGCATCATGAAGAGCGCAACAAAGATGGAGTTTTACGTCATCCTGCAGATTCTGAAGCTTGGAAAAAGTTTGATAGTAAATATCCCAAATTTGCTGGAGATCCTCGCAATGTGCGCCTAGGATTAGCTTCTGATGGATTTAATCCATTTGGCACAATGCGAACTGTTCACAGTACATGGCCAGTGATTTTAATGCCATATAATCTTCCACCATGGATGTGCGTGAAATAAGAGTTCTTCATTTTGTCCTTACTTATTCCTGGACCAAAAGCGCCTGGCAATAATATTGATGTCTTTTTACAACCTTTAATAGAAGATTTAAATGAACTATGGGATGTCGGGGTAGAAACACGCGATGCCTCTACTAAGGAGATATTTCAAATGCGAGCAGCTCTCATTTGGACTATAAATGATTTTTCAGCATATGGTACTCTCTCTGGATGGTGCACTTATGGTCGGTTTGCCTTCCCTTCTTGTAACATAAACACTCAATCTAGAAGGTTCAGACATGACAGAAAGTTTTGTTACATGGGGTATCGACGCTTCTTGAAATCAGGACACATATATCGGAATGATGCAAAATCATTTGATGGGACTAAAGAAATAAGATCTGCACCTTGTCCAGTAACTGGTTCAGTAGTGCTGAATTAAGTTAAAGATATAAAATTTACTCTTGGCCAGTCAAGTGAAGCGGTAAATGGGGTAATGAAAAAACACATGGAAAAAGAGAAGTATTTTTTTTATCTTCCTTATTGGAAATTTAACTTTGTGCGCCATAATCTTGATTGATGAACATAGAAAAGAATGTTTATGATAACATAATTTATACATTATTGGGTCTTGGTAAAAAGTCTAAAGACAACTTAGAGGCTCGATTGGACTTGAAGGATATGAAAATAAGACCAAGCTTATGGCCTCAGTAGCGAGCTAGTGGTAGATCATATCTTCCTCCTACTTTTTTCACGGTGTCTCCGATGGAAAAGGAGTTATTTTATGAAGTACTGTAAAATGCCAAGTTTCCAGATGGCTATGCGTCTAATATCTCACGTTGCTTTCGCAAATGAAATATATTTGGGCTAAAAACTCATGATTGTCATGTTTTAATGCAAGAACTTCTTCCGCTTGCCTTGCGGAGATCAGTAGATAAAAGAGTTAGTTCAATTTTTAATTGAACTATGCACATTCTTTCGTGTTCTTTGTAACAAAGAGATAAAACTAGAAGAGTTAAAGTTACTTGAAGAAAAAATTCCAGAAACATTGTCTACAACTCTTCCTCCCATGATTCTTTACTATTATGATATACTTGGTAATTCAGTTGGAAACTGAGGCTAAACATGCGAGGCAAGTACATTATCGCTGGATGTACCAAATTGAGAGGTATGAAGAATATCACTGAATCTTTATCTTATGTCTTTAGTTGTTAAATATTCTAATATCAAACTAATAATATTACTTTGTTCCATAGGTTTTTGGGTACTTTAAAATCATATGTTAGTAATCGTGCATGTCCAAAAGGTTCAATAGCAGAAGCATACATAGAAAATCAGTGTATGGCATTTTGCTCACGATATTTGGAGGGTGGAGATTCAATGTCTTATTGTTCAAGAAAATGCAGTGATGAGATTGATCATGAGACTAGTAAATAAGAATGTCTTTTTCCTATTGTTGGGGAGTCGTACGGTGGAGTAGATGTATTTGAGTTGGATGAGAAAATATGGTTGCAAGCACATCGGCATGTGCTTTTCAATTGTGAGTAAGAAGTGGTTGAGAATTATAAAAAGTAAGTGTTATATCTATTATTTAATATATGTATATTACTTATTTGATAACAAAATCGATATATGTGAGTTACATGAATAGGGAACATATTGCTAAAATCAAAAGAGCACATCGTAAGCATCGTTTGACACAACATCAACTTGACCGTGTGCATTTCGATACATTCCATGAGTGGTTCAAAGAGCAAGTAAGTAGTAAGACTAAGTCATTGGTTACATTAAATTATTGTCCTTTTACAGATATCCACATTTACAGTTGTATCTTATATTTGGTTAGGTAAAGGAGTTGGAAGCTACATCTAACATCTTAAAGGATGTTAAATTCCTTGCACGAGGGCCGAGTTACATTGCAAAAAGATTTAGTGCGTTTGATGTAAATAACGGCTATCGATTCCGAACGAAATAAAGTGAAGAGTTCAAGGTGACACAAAATAGTGGTGTTATGGTCGTTTCAAAGACTGAATGTTATGCAAGCACAAGTGAAAATGCTCCAAAATCTGCAAATATCACATATTATGGCAGATTGAATGATATTGTGGAGTTAAACTACTATGAAAAATTTAAGGTTATCTTATTTAAGTGTGATTGGGTTGATGTAACCAAAGGTAGAGGAATTAAGGAAGACGACTTGGGTTTCACACTTGTGAATTTCTCACACCTGACAGACTCTGGCGATCGAGAACGTCATGAGCCCTTTATTTTTGCAGAACAAGCTCAACAAGTAATATTTGTGCAAGATCCTCAAGATTATGAATGGTTTGTACCTAGGTTAATTAAACCTCAAGACATTTTTAATATGGGGGAGGAAAATGGTGTGCATATTGAGTCATCAACGTAGAGTGATGCCACTGACTTAGCTCTTTTAGAAAATGCTCGTCTTCTAGAAGATGAGTATAATGATTGGGTAAGAAGTAGTATCGATGGAATAGTAATTGATACGAACGTACATTCTCAAGCTTCTCCAAATGATGGTGAAGCTAATATTGAGGGAGGAAATGACATAGAAGATGAATCTGATTCTGAATAAGATAGGTGGAACTTATAGAATATTGTTTTTGCAAGTGTTATTTAAGAACTTCTAAGGCTGTTATTATTTTACTTCAGAAGTTTGATATTGGATGTTTGAGTGAATTCGTTGTGCTTTCTTTTACTTATATTTTGCTTATTATATCCATTTAAATGTGATATGCTAAGGTGGTATTATCACTTGATAATTATTTTGTTAGTGCATCAATAACTCTTAACTCTAAAATAACCTTTGTCACAAAGCTTTGTTTGTGTGCACGAGTTGTTAATGTTTTTCACATCTTGAGAATAGGACGGTGATTCCTCCTGTTTTGCACGTGACCTGCTGATCTATTGGAGTTAATCTGGTATTAATATAGCTTAATGCAGCTAGATATTTTTTTTTATTTTTTTAGAAAGAACTATGCGAACTAGAGGTCGCAACAGACTTGTAATTGAACAAGACGACGATGAGATGTGCGACCTTATATTGAGCAGTTGATGGATGCTATAAACCATTCTGTGGCCCAGCCTTATATTGAGAAGTTGATGGATAATTGGAACAACTCTGAAGACCGGGCACATGATGATCAATCTAATGAGTTGAACAGTTCTGCTAGTGGCACTGAAGTTCAACATAATGATGATGAATCAGGTAACACTTTTCTCTAAAATTATTTTCAAATCTTAATTGTGTGTTAATCTAACTAGTTTATATAGTGTTATTAGCAACCATAGTTTTCTGTAATTTCTATTGTGATATTGAACTGGTTATATGGATATGCCTCTTCTGCAATTCTTCTAGGATCCAGTATTGTTGTCAAAGATGTCGTGCATCCCATAACCATAATAGATTTTGTTTCAACTGTAATGTTATAGAACACCCAACTTCTTAGAAATATTTTCACTTGACTAGTCATGTTTGCTATTGCTAATACATGGTGTAATTTGCTGCATCAATCTTGTATCCTTGACTGTTAGAGAGTTAACACTAACGTTCACCTCTTCTACTAGTGCTTCAAAACTATTTGGACTTGTGACAACCTTTGATGCAGTTTGTCGAGCAGTTGGAACATTCATATTCTGCTGCTGATTCTTCACACCTAGATCAGCATTTCACTTATGTGATAGAAGAGGAAGAAAGTAAATATTTTATGTTAATGTTTTTATTAAACTTGTGCCTAGTTATATGCAATTCATTGATAAAATGACAGTAATGGTTTGGTATCAGCTTAAAGTATCAACAAGAAACTATGATATTAGTAGCTTTGCTAACTATGTTTTCAGTAGTAATCCCCTCGAATTAATTGATTCAGTTGGTTCACTTCTCCAGTTTGTTGCTCCACTATAGCTTTGACAATATCTGCAACAGAACCTTTCCGTCTATCACCGGAATATGTCGTATGTGATGTTCTGTAATCATAAAAACGTTCGATCGTTTTCCTTAAATCATATCCATTTCCATTAGTTGATCAAGTAGTAGTATTTACCACTCATGAGTTGCATCTCTTGAAGAATGTTTGTGTCGGATGTGACTGTTTTGAGCTTGCTCTGTTGCAAAGGTAGGAATATTGAGCAGAAAAACAGAAATCAGATGGCGAAATAAACCAAGAAGAAATGGAAGGCTAATTACCTCTTTCTGTTATAATCCCAGCTATCAGTTGATTCTCTCCTGGCTTTAGAACCACCAAAGATCCGATGTTGATGTCTGCCATCTACAAATTTGTCACCATCATCATATTAACAATGTTATATGTATGCCAGTCACATAAATAAACATTGTTAACTTTCTATGTCGATGTTGAAGTTTAGCAACATACTTGTTTGATAGCATCCCATAAATGTGTCATTTGTCCGACAAAAAAGTCGTGAACCACCTTCTTCTCCATCCTTTGTGAGTAATACATCAGATACTTTTGTATTCTCTAACCCTTTTTGCTGCATTGTGGATTGTGATACCATTATGGCATCGTCTTGTTTTGCGTTATGGGGAAGGAGATGACACGTTCAAATCTTGCGAATACTTTGTTCATCTCACTTGTGCTTTTGAGCTGCGAGTTTTGTAGAATTGTAACCTTGAGCTTCTCATGACATGATCTAACCATTCAAAAAAGACCTTGCATTGTTTGTGTGATTATGGTACAACACTATCAAATGCCTATAGGTCACTTGTTTGTATCTGGTAACCATAGAGATACTAATGATTATTGGTAAGTGCATTACAAATGTGATAAAATGAACGATCACTAGTTGTCCCAACTTGCTGTTGCATCTGTCCCATAAGATTTTGATGCCCAACTTTTGTAGATATTTTTCCAGCAACAGAACCTGTAGTAACACCAGCAACCTGAAGCATCACAAACATGTCTAGTCCTCGGATTTGTAGCTGTTTTCTTTGAAGTATCAAGTACATGTCCAACACCTTTAGCCATAGGAGTTTGTTCAGTTGCTTTCCTCTCACTCTGATCATCCTTAATCCCTTCAGTAACACCAACATATCGCGCTGATGTAGGAGTTTGTCCAGCTTTGTCATGACTGTCACACATCTCCCTAGCTTGTACAACTGGTATCTAACTGCTTTCTCAATCTAAACTTGATCAATGGTATCTAACTGCTTACTACATTGACTCTATTAATTCTGTAATTAGTTTGTGGCTGATATCAAGCACTCCTTTTTTATTCTGAAGGTCTTGGCTGCTGATTTCAGTAGCACATTCTAGTAGCACGAGATTTATTCCACTTGCCATTAGATTCGTACATCAATCTGAAGAGCAGTACTTGGTTTCTGTAAAATATTAACATTAAGCAGCTTTCCAGTAGCTTCTCTGAGGCTTGGAATTTAAGAGCTAATCCAAATTAGAGTGACTTTGAAGGAATATATACATTTACTGATTAATTGAAGATAAACACTTACCTTTTGGTATACATTTAGTGTTGACCGTATATACTTTGCCATTTGATGACCTTTAAATCTTCCATTCCAGGTAATTCGGAGCCAAGAAAGGTTTGTGAGCCTACTTTACTAAAAGATATTTGGAAACTTCCTTCGGGGAAGGTAGTTGATGTGTTGTTTAATATTCATAACCAAGTTGTTGGGGTAAAAGGTCGAAAGCTTGCTAACATTCTAGGAATTATTGCGAGAACTCCAGAACTAACACCTCTACATGTAGATGGTTGGAGAAATTTTGACAAGGAGGAAAAGAAGAAATTGGTGGATTTTGTGAGGGTATGTAGTAGTATTAGTTGTTGTTGTTGTTGTTGTTGTTGTTGTTATTGTTGTTGTTGTTGTTGTTGTTGTTGTTATTATTATTATTATTATTATTATTATTATTATTACTACTACTACTACTACTACTACTACTATTATTATTATTATTATTGTTATTGTTATTATTATTATTATTGTTATTATTATTATTATTATTATTATTATTATTATTATTATTATTATTATTATTATTATTATTATTATATGAACGAGTTCAATCTTTTATACATGATATTTTCTTCTAAATGTTGGCTTTATTTTTTTAGAAGAAGTTCTCTATCCCAAGACGGGGAGAAGCTTATGTCCTAAAGTCACTAGGAAAGAAATGGAAAGATTACAAGTGCGATTTAAAAGGTGGGTATCTGCCAAAATATAAGACTAAAGACGCTTTGTTGAAAAATAGACCAAGTCGCATACCGAGGGATCAATGGAGTGGTCTTGTCTCCTGTTGGTATTCAGATAAAGCTAAGGTATTAACAAATCTTTAAAACGCGTCTACTTGATTATTTTCAGTGTTTTGATTTTAGTAATACTCAATTTTTATTTATAATTTATAAGATATCATTATAATATTCAGTGACAGAGGCGTACCCAAGCAAATAGAAATAATAGGGTCAATCAAAAGATACCTCACACGTGAGGATCCAAAAGTATTGCTACCTTGATGGATGAGCAGGTAAACTTGTAAACATTACTAATTATATGTCACGACCCGTTTCCGGGTTGTGATGGCGCCTGTCGTGGAACCAGGCTAGCCAACTGTT
>ML296918.1:6761-21578 GCA_005239495.1 Nicotiana undulata | reverse complement strand
CATTGCATTGTGAGGAAGAGAGTAAAAGCACGAAGGGTGATGCCGTGCCATTGTTTCCTTTTCTAACATTTATACTTGTTTCGTTGTCGATTTTGTTGGATTGTTTCCCGTGTTCACTTCTATCTGTCAATTAGACTGCTTTACTTCACTTGTTTTTCCCCTTTTGTACTCCCGTATCCCTTACTTTCTTGCTTATCCCTTGTCTTGTTTTTTTTCCTGTTACCTACTGTAGCATAGGACAGGCTATCGTTATTGTCAAGTCTAGNGGCCTTGGTGTCTCTCCTACTTTTGGATTCCTCATTGTCTTACTTTTTCTCCTAGTTTCAAGACAATTGTATATTTCTTTTCAGACGTTGTATTTAGTACTCAGTTAGATAGTTCGTGAGGTTGTGACACCCCGATTTTGGGATTGTTCTTTGTAGATGTCTTATCAGTTCATTTTGAGTTTTTGAGATAATATTATTATTTTTCTGCTGTGAAATAATTGAAGTGATTTGGAATGTTCAGTAAAGTTTTGAGAGTTATAGTGTGAGATGTTTTTTTTGAAAAAGATTGGACATTAATGAATTCAAGTTATTCCAGTAAATGTTTGAAAGTTAATAGTGTTAAATACTGTTACGTGGCGTTAATAAGGCAATAATATTTTATACGTTGGCTTGTCTAGCGGGTTCAACATTAGACGCAGTCACGGCCTGAAAGGTGGGATTTCGGATCGTGACAGTGTATCGATTTCTTCCACTAAAAAAAGGATTTTTCAAAGTCCTAACATGACTTAGGCAAAACAGAGACCCCATAATTAATTAGTGAGGATTTCTTTCATGAAAATAATTTTCTTTGTCCGAATTGTTCATATCATAATAAATTATAAATTATTTTACTAAAAATTCATAATTTCACACCTCAATAGAATTTTGAGTTATTTCATTAAAATTTTGTTTAACTCCCCTGATTAAGAGTATAGGTACCAATCATTTAAATTAAATTACTGAATATTTTAGTTTCTTGATTATAAATTCCTTCGGACTTACGCTTCACTCACTTCACGTGTCAGACATGAAATTTACTGACCTGGTTTACACATGAAAAGTTTAGAAATTTTATAAATGTAAACTAAAACATGAATTATATCAACTAATTATTACTTCACAATTGTATATTGCCTTCATCCAATCTATTAGGCATATTGATCCACAAAGTATTAATACGTTAAATGAACTAGATAATTTGCTTAGTTAGTATTAAATACTTATTTCTATTTAGTAATTTTAATGCAGTTATAATATACCAGCGTGAGAAGTTGGAATTACACCATTATCATAATTAAAATAAATTATATTTAATCATGTAATACTACACCCAGACAAATGGCATATCCAAGCTCCATCTTAAATTGTGAACTTAAACTTCATAACTTATAAAAATTGATGATTTATTTTTATGCGCATAAACTAAACTCCACACACCAAATTATCTACTCCATTATATAAGTAAATTAACACACAGACGAATTTAATGCAAAAGTTTATNTATATTATATTTATTTTGAAAGAAATTTGCTTTATTTTAATCCACAGTGTTTTAAAACCTATAATTATCGTGTTTTAAATGTAAAAAGAGTTTTATAGTTATATGAAGTAGTTTTTTCTTCTTTTTGCCGAAGTAGTATTTAATTAATGAGAAAAAAATGAAAAAGTTCCTAACATGACTGCATAGGATCATTAATTGAAGTAAGTATGATAACATGATAATAAAAGATAATTTTCTCTTTTATTTTAATTTTAATTTAAAAAATTTAATCTATACATTCAAAATTATCATATAATTAAAATTCAGTTTATATATATATAGTTTCCCTTTTTTCCAAAACAAATCATTGTTTTTCGAAAACAGCGTTCATAAAATTTTTAATTTGCACTTGAAGATGCATTTTGGTAATTTTCGAAAATTTTAAAAACTCCAAAAAGCTATTTTTTCAAAATTTTCACTCAAATCACTCACAAAACTTAAAAAAATAACCCATACTGAAATTTATGTCCAAACACAACTCAAATTTTAAATACCATTTTCACTTGAAAAGTTTTTTCACCATTTTTTGTAATTTTACAATTCTTATGTCCAAACGCCTACTCAGAGCCCGTTTGGACATGATTTTGTTTTTCCTTTTTTTTTATTTAAAAAAACTAATTTTTTCGAAATCAATGTTTGTTCATAAAACTTTCAATTTTCACTTGAAGATGCATTTCAGAAATTTTCCAAAATTTAAAAAACTCCAAAAAGTTATTTTTCAAAATTTTCACTCAAATTACTCACTTTGTACTTCACACGTACAATATAGTATGATATATATATATATATATCATACTATATTGTACGTGTGAAGTACAAAGTGAGTAATTTGAGTGAAAATTTTGAAAAATAACTTTTTGGAGTTTTTTAAATTTTGGAAAATTTCTGAAATGCATCTTCAAGTGAAAATTGAAAGTTTTATGAACAAACATTGATTTCGAAAAAATTAGTTTTTTTAAATAAAAAAAAAGGAAAAACAAAATCATGTCCAAACGGGCTCTGAGTAGGCGTTTGGACATAAGAATTGTAAAATTACAAAAAATGGTGAAAAAACTTTTCAAGTGAAAATGGTATTTAAAATTTGAGTTGTGTTTGGACATAAATTTCAGTATGGGTTATTTTTTTAAGTTTTGTGAGTGATTTGAGTGAAAATTTTGAAAAAATAGCTTTTTGGAGTTTTTAAAATTTTCGAAAATTACCAAAATGCATCTTCAAGTGCAAAAAAAATAGTTTTTTTAAATTAAAAAAAAAAAANAAGTGAGTAATTTGAGTGAAAATTTTGAAAAATAACTTTTTGGAGTTTTTTAAATTTTGGAAAATTTCTGAAATGCATCTTCAAGTGAAAATTGAAAGTTTTATGAACAAACATTGATTTCGAAAAAATTAGTTTTTTTAAATAAAAAAAAAGGAAAAACAAAATCATGTCCAAACGGGCTCTGAGTAGGCGTTTGGACATAAGAATTGTAAAATTACAAAAAATGGTGAAAAAACTTTTCAAGTGAAAATGGTATTTGAAATTTGAGTTGTGTTTGGACATAAATTTCAGTATGGGTTATTTTTTAAAGTTTTGTGAGTGATTTGAGTGAAAATTTTGAAAAATAGCTTTTTGGAGTTTTTAAAATTTTCGAAAATTACCAAAATGCATCTTCAAGTGCAAATTAAAAATTTTATGAACGCTGTTTTCGAAAAACAATGATTTGTTTTGGAAAAAAGGGAAACTATATATATATAAACTGAATTTTAATTATATGATAATTTTGAATGTATAGATTAAATTTTTTAAATTAAAATTAAAATAAAAGAGAAAATTATCTTTTATTATCATGTTATCATACTTACTTCAATTAATGATCCTATGCAGTCATGTTAGGAACTTTTTCATTTTTTTCTCATTAATTAAATACTACTTCGGCAAAAAGAAGAAAAAACTACTTCATATAACTATAAAACTCTTTTTACATTTAAAACACGATAATTATAGGTTTTAAAACACTGTGGATTAAAATAAAGCAAATTTCTTTCAAAATAAATATAATATATAGGTACACGTCTATGTTTATCCAGATAACACAAAGGAGTTTAAAAATTGAGTAAAACTCACTTACATATATAGTGAAGTAAACCTACATGTTAGAGAAAGAAACATCACAAAAATCTGTCAATATTTAAAAGAATTATTTTTTTTTCCTTTTTGAAAAATATTCGTTTGAAAAATCAATCTGTATAAATGGACACTAAACAAATAACAACACTTTGGCTATACAATTGTTATAATTAATTCAACTAGTATTAGTACCCGCGCGATGCCCGGACACAAATCATATCAAATTGTGATATAGGTTGTTTAAATCATGTGCAAATAACCTTAAAATGTAAACCTCTCATATAAAAATTATATAAAATTAGATATTAATTATAAAATAGGATATGAAATTGTTGCTCAAATCACGTAGTGCACAATCTATTTTTTTATATTTGTAGCAACCTAACCCTTGATTTTAGTACTTGCATTTTGTTTCGCTGTCAATATTAAAGAATACTAAATCTGTCTCGTTTGAGCACCTTCGATCATATTATTTTAACAAACGTCTTACTAACACTTTGTTTTTATCTGAACGTCAAATATGTCTTATTCATCACATATTAATTTGTCACGACCCCAAATCCTAACATGCCGTGATGGCACCTATCGTGGAACTAGGCTAGCCAACCATCACATTACTACGCTTTTGTTCAATTATAACAGTTCACAATTAAATAATAAGCATGCAACCATAGCATCGATTAATATAATTAAGTCTTAATCCCAATAATAGTCTAACCAACCTCCCAAGAACTGGAGTCAATAGTCATGAGCATCTAAGAATAAATAAATCTAACTCTGCTAAAACTACAATATATGTCTCTGAATCAAATACTAAAGCTAAATAGGGAATGGAAATGGAGAAGATGTGGACGCTGGACAGCTACCTCGAAATCCCGTGAAATGCTGCTATCGAACCTGCGTCAGCGACTGCTGCGAGCTAGCACCTGGATCTGTGCACAGAGCTTTATGAGTACGCCAACTCAGTAGTAATGAAAATAAATCACAGTCTGAGAAACATAAAGCACACATTACAGATACACCAATTCACAAAACCAGTAAATACCAAGTCACCAGGTAGTATTCATCAAATATATGAGTTCAAAAATCAGTTCCCTAGAAATCCTTTGAACCAAGTGTAATATCAGAATATCTCAGTAAATTTCTCAATAAAAACCAGTTTGAAAACGAAGTAAATCATAGTTTGAAAACTCAGTAAAAATATTCATAAAACTGACCTTCGGGCCATAATCATTTCTCATCACAATATCTTTCAGAATTAGCCCATCAGGCAACCTCACGGTCACTCTGCCCATCAGGCAACCTCACAATCACACTGCCCATCAGGAAACCGCACAATCACTCAGCATAAGCCCCGCGGGCATCACTCATTAGGTACATGCGCTCACTGGGGGTGTGTTATAGACTCCGGAGGGGCTCCTACAGCCCAAGCGCTATAATAAGCCACATCATGGCATAAATCACACACAATATAGGCCCGCAGCCTCACTCATATCATATCATCCTCACAATGTAGGCCAGCAGCCTCACTCATATCATAACATCCTCTCAATATAGTCCAGCAGCCTCACTCAATCAGACACTCTCAATTTTGCCTTCTGGCCATAAATATACTGGGTTCTCGACCCAAAAATAGTGTTTCATTTTCAAGAAGTAATATCAAATACTCTGAGTGTCAAAACAATTTCACAGAAAATACTGAGTGAAAAATCATAACATATCAATGAGGAAAATATAGTAAACACATCCCCCAAGGGGTAAACAGATCGGCACTAGGCCCCAAACATGGCTTACAGCCTGTAACGACCCCGTCCGTCGTTACGCAAAAGCCTTCATTATAATTGTTGTTATTGACTTGTTATAGATTATTTATACTGTATTTAATGTATTAGAGTTGATAGGCTTGAAATCGAATGGTTGTAGTGAGAGTTCAATCAATTAGCCTTTAAAAATAGCCTTAAAATGGGAAAAGTCAACTAAGAGTTGACTTATTGGTAAAGGACCTCGGAATGCGGATTTTATGGTTCGAATAGCTGCGTAAAGTGATTTTTGACTTAGGAGTGTGTCCATAATATTTTTGTGATATCCGGTGTAGAATTAGGCTTGAATTGGCGAAAGTTAGTTTTTGGTGATTTCCGGTCAGCAGTGGGAAATAGGCTATTGGGGTCGGAATGGAATTCCGACAGTTGGAACAGGTTCGTAATGTTATTTTGGACTTGTTTGCAAAATTTCAAGTCAATCGGAGTCGAGTTGGATAATTTCGGCATCATTGGTGGATTTTAGGAATATCAAAGTTTTTAGGCTTGAATCCGATGTGAATTTGGTGTTTTGATGGTAGTTTTGGTGTTTTGAGAGTGCAACTAAGTTTGAATGATCATATGTGATGTGTTGGTATGTTTGGTTGAGGTCCCAAGGGGCTCGGGATTGATTTCGGATGGTTAACGAGAATTTCGGAAGTTGGAAATTGCAGCGAAAAGCTGCTGGTGTGAAATCACAGAGATTTCCGCACCTGCGGATGTTTGATCGCAGTTGCGGGGCCGCAGGAGCGGGAAGGGGGTCGCAGGTGCGGTGAAAGGACCGCAGGTGCGGTCGCACAGGTGCGGTTAAGTGAGTCGCAGGTGCGGAAATACCTGGGCAGTTAAATAATTAAACCCTCCGCGACTTAAACCTTATTTTTACACCATTGTTGTACGGAAATGAGCTCTTGGGGGCGATTTTGAAGAGGGAAATCCTTTTTCTTCATTGAGGTAAGTGTTCTAGTCATTAAAACTCGATTATGGGTGATTATACAACATAAAACCAGTGTAAATTCATGGAAAATTAGTAGAAAAATTGGGTTTTAGGGCTTGAGATTATGAGATATTTAGGGGTCGATTTGATGGGTCAAACGAACTCCGATTTTGGTGTTCTTTATATGTACGGACTCGTCAGAGGACGAATAACACTTTTGTATAAAAATTTCTGAGTTTTAGGACGCGGGACCAGGGGTCGGGTTTTGACCGGTTTCGGATTTTTGAGTTAAATTTGATATCTTTCGATTGGAAATTGTTCCTTAAGAACATATTGATGATAAAATTCTAAACTTGGTAGATTTGGAGCCTTCAGAGGTTGATTCGCGAGGCAAGCATGTCGTGGAATAGTTCCGGGCTAGTTTTGAGGTAAGTAATGTCTTGAAATCCTGTCCTGAGGGTATGAAACCCCGGACTATGCACCCTTCACGGGTTTTGGAATACAAAGATTGAAAATTGGGAAATATATTCCCTAGTTAGGCCACTATTGAGTTGCGAAATCAATTTTTAAGCCTTTGCTTAATTAGTATTTATATATTACGATATGTTTTGGGCTGTAAGCCGTGTTTGGGGCCTAATGTCGATCTGTTTACCCCTTGGGGGACTGTTTTACTGTGTTTCCTCACTTGATATGTTGTAAATTACACTCAGTATTTTCCTGATAAATTATTTTGACACATAGAGTATTTTGATACTATTTATTGAAAAAAGAAACACTGTTTTGGGTCGAGAACCCAGTTTGTTTATGGCCTAAGGGCTAACTGAGAGTGTCTGAATGAGTGATGTGAGGAGGCTTCCAGGCCTTGTGAGAGAGGTGAGAAGGCTTCCAGGCCTTATGTTATTATTGCGCTTGGGCTGTAGGAGCCCCTCCGGAGTCTGTAACACACCCCCAGTGAGCGCCGGTACCGATTGAGTGATGATGATTGCCTGCGGGGCTGATACTGAGTGATGATTTATACTGAGTGATTGAGGGAATGCCTGAGGGAATCTGTTCCGAGAAATGATTTTGGCCTGAGGGGCAGTTTCATGATGATTTTACTATGTTTTCGAACTATGATTTACTTCGTTTCAAACTGAGTTTTACTAAGGATTTCACTTAGATATATCGATATTTACTTGTTCTCAAAGGTTTTCTAGAAACTGATTTCGAACTTATGAAATTGCTGAATACTACTTGGTGACTTGATGTTTTACTGGTTGTTGTGAAATTGTGTATCTGTTTGTGTGCTTTATATTTCTCAGATTGTGATTTCTTTTCATTACTACTGAGTTGGCGTACTCATCAAGACTCCTTGTGCCTCTGTGAACAGATTCAGGTGACGGTCTGGAGGAGTAGCAGTTTTTGCTTGTTCGTTAGCAGAATTCACGGGATTTCGAGGTAGCTGTCCAGCGTCCACAACTTCTCCACTTCCCTTACTTATTATGTTTTTATCAATTGATTCAAAGACATATATTATAGTTTCTAGCGGAGTTAGGCTTATTAATTCTTAGATGCTCATGACTATTGACTCCAGTTCTTGGGAGGTTGTGTAGGATAATATGGGAATGCTAAGACATTAATTTCATTATTTATGCTATGGTTGCATGCTTATTGTTAACTTGTGATCGGTTATAATTGAACAAAAGCGTAGTAATGTGATGGTTGGCTAGCCTAGCTCCACGATATGCGCCATCACGGCCTGGTAGGATTTGGGGTCGTGACAAGTTGGTATCAGAGCACTAGGTTACATAGGACTCAACGGTCATAAGCAGGTTTAGTAGAGTCCTGCGGATCGGTACGGAGACGTCTGTACTTATCTTCGAGAGGCTGCAAAACTCTTAGGAAACATCTCTATTTTCTTGAACTCTATCATGCCATTTATTGATTCGAGAAATCTAAACTTACATTGTTTCATTCTCCTACAGATGGTGAGGAAATGCAATACCAATCAGGGTGACCAGACACCAGCCATACCCACAAGGGGTCGAGGCCGTGGTAGAGGTAGGGGACCATCTCAGGCAGTAGCTGGGGTGGTACCATAGGATCCCCCTATCGTTCAGGATCAGGTTCCCGCCGATGGTGCTCCAGCGGGACAGGCTAAGGAGATGGCAGTGTCTATTGTTATTCCGGGTCTTCAGGAGACCCTGGCTAAGATATTGACGGTGTGTTCCAGTTTGGCTCAGGCAGTTGCTATGCCTACTACTGCCACTACAGCTCAGGTCGGGGGAGGCAATCAAACTCCAGCTGCCCGGACACCTGAGCAGGTTGTACGGGCTATTCAGGCACCAGGAGCAACCCCAGTTCAACCGGTTGCTCCAGCTCAGGATTTTGTGGTCACTGCTATGCCTGAGGATGAGCAGCGCAAGTTGGAGAGGTTCAGCAGACTTAAGCCTCCGACCTTCAGTGGCACATAGGGTGAGGACGCCCAAGGTTTTCTTGATAAATGTCAGAGGATGCTTCGTACTGCGGGTATTTTGGAGACTAGTGGAGTTTCATTTGCTACTTATCAGTTTGCTGGTGCTGCATTTACTAGGTAGGAATCATTCGAGAGGCGTAGGCTGGTTGATTCAGCACCTCTCACATGGCAGCAGTTCTCCACGATCCTTTTGGAGAAATATGCTCCTCAGTCCCACAGAGAGGAGCAACGTAGGCAGTTTGAGTAGCTGCGCGAGGGAGAATTATCAGTCACCCAGTACGAGATGAGGTTTTCTGAGTTAGCCAGACATGCGTCTGAGATTGTTCCTACTGACAGGGAGAGGATTAGGAGGTTTGTAGATGGTCTCTCGTATCAACTTCAGATTTTGATAACCAGAGAGAGGGTGTCTGGAGGCACATTTGAGCAGGTTGTTGATATTGCTCGGGATATTGAGTCGGTTCGTAGGCAGGATCGTGAGGAAAGAGAGGTCAAAGAGGCCTCGGGGATCAGGCAATTTCAGTGGTGCCCCTCCCAGAGGGCAATTTCAGCCCAACAGAGGTTGTTCATTTAGACATCCACAATCAGTTCACCCAGCGTATAGTGGTGTATCGTCAGGGCAGGGTCCTCGCAATGCTCATTAGGGACGTTCATCTTTTAGTGCCCTTCCAGATCAGAGCTCCGCCCGAGCATCATCTTATAAGGGCTCTTCTTTGCATGGTTCATCTAGTGGTTATCAGAGGGTGGAGGTTCTCGTTCATTTTCCCCAGCTATAGGTAATTGTTACGAGTGTGGAGAGCTCGGACATGGGTGGAGGCAATGTCCCCATCATTTTGGTAGTTCATCCCAGCAGAGGGTTCAGCCCTCGGCTTCAGCCCCAGTCATATCACCACCTACCCAGGCAGCCAGGGGTGGTGGTCAGGCAGCTAAAGGCCGTCCTAGAGGGGGAGGTCGAGCATGTGGAGGCCAGCCACATTTTTATGCACTTCTGGCTAGGCCCGATTCTATAGCTTCAGATGCGGTAATTACATGTACTATTTCAGTTTGTCACACCGATGCTTTGGCTTTATTTGACCCTGGTTCCACGTACTCTTATGTCTCATCCTATTTTGCTCATTTTCTAAATTTGCCCCGTGAGTCTCTAGTTACTTCTGTTCATGTTTCGACTCCGGTGGGTGATACTAATGTTGTGGACCGTGTGTATCGGTCGTGTCTTATATATATTGGGGGTATGGAGACCCGAGTGGACTAGATGTTACTGAGTATG
Organism: Nicotiana undulata; assembly: GCA_005239495.1. Taxonomy (NCBI): domain Eukaryota; kingdom Viridiplantae; phylum Streptophyta; class Magnoliopsida; order Solanales; family Solanaceae; genus Nicotiana; species Nicotiana undulata. Next base: position 11,459 of record ML296918.1, on the reverse strand, counting down.
GTCGATTTTGATGTAATTCTAGGCATGTATTGGTTATCCCCATGTCATGCTATTCTTGATTGTCACGCTAATACTGTTACCTTAGCTATGCCCGGAGTTCCGAGAGTTGAGTGGAGGGGGTCTATAGAGCATGTACCTAGCAAAGTAATTTCTTATTTAAAGGCTCAGCATATGGTTGAGAAAGGGTGTGAATCTTATCTTGCGTTTATGAGGGATGTTAGTAGTGAGACTCCATATGTTGCTTCTATTCCCGTAGTCCGTGACTTTCCGGATGTATTTCCTGCAGACCTGCCAGGCATGCCACCTGACAGGAATATTGATTTTGGTATTGACCTAGTGCCAGATACCCATCCTATCTTTATTCCACCTTACCACATGGCACCAACGGAGTTGAAAGAACTGAAAGAGCAGCTTCAAGAACTCTTAGATAAAGGGTTCATTCAGCCTAGTGTATCGCCTTGGGGTGCACCGGTGTTGTTTGTGAAAAAGAAGGATGGTTCGATGCGCATGTGTATTGACTATAGACAGTTGAATAAGGTTACAGTGAAGAACCGTTATCCTTTGCCTCGTATTGATGACTTATTTGATCAACTCCAGGGAGCTAAGGTGTTCTCCAAGATTGACTTAAGGTCTGGGTATCATCAGCTGAAGATTCGGGATTCTGACATTCCGAAGACGGCTTTCAGGACAAGATACGGTCATTATGAATTTCTGGTTATGTCATTTGGGCTGACCAATGACCCAGCAGCGTTCATGGAATTGATGAACAACGTATTTCAGCCTTATCTTGATTCGTTTGTCATTGTGTTCATTGATGACATCCTGGTTTATTCTCGTAACCAGGGAGAGCATGTTCAACACTTGAGGGTTGTATTACAGAGATTGAGGGAGGAGAAGCTTTATGCAAAGTTCTCCAAGTGTGAGTTTTGGCTTGGTTCAGTGGCTTTCTTGGGGCACGTGGTGTCTAGAGAGGGTATTCAGGTTGATCCGAAGAAGATTGAGGCGGTGCAGAGTTGGCCTAGACCGTCGTCAGCCACAGAGATTCGGAGTTTCCTTGGTTTAGCAGGATATTACCGTCGTTTCGTGGAGGGATTCTCTTCTATTGCTTCACCATTGAATAGATTGACACAGAAGGGTGTTCTATTCAGATGGTCTAACGAGTGTGAGGAGAGCTTTCAGAAGCTCAAGTTAGCATTGACCACAGCTCCGGTCTTTGTGTTTCCTACTGGTTCGGGTTCTTACACAGTCTATTATGATGCTTCTAGAGTTGGCTTGGGAGCGGTGTTGATGCAGGACGGTAGGGTGATTGCCTACGCGTCGAGACAGTTGAAGGTGCACGAGAAGAATTATCCAGTGCACGATCTTGAGATAGCTGCTATTGTTCATGCCTTAAAGATTTGGCGGCATTATTTGTATGGGGTATAGTGTGAGATTTTCACCGATCAGCGTAGCTTGCAGTATCTGCTAAGGCAGAAGGACTTGAATTTGCGTCAGAGGAGGTGGTTAGAGCTTCTCAAGGATTATGACTTGACTATTTTGTATCACCCGGGGAAGGCCAATGTAGTGGCTGATGCCTTGAGTCGCAGAGCCGATAGTTTGGGAAGTCTAGCTTATCTTTCAGCAGCAGAGCGACCTTTAGCCCTTGATGTTCAGGCTTTAGCGGGTCAATAAGTGAGACTGGATTTGTCAGATCCTCCGCGGGTGGTAGCTAGCATGTCTTCCCGGCCTTCTTTATTTGATCAGATTAAGGCAAGACAGTATGATGACCGGCACTTATTAGTTCTTCAGTATAGAATTCGTCGGGGTAATGCCATAGATGTGACTATTGGTGATGATAGAGTTATGAGGATGCAAGGACGTATTTGCGTGCCCAACGTGGATGGTATTCGAGAGTTGATATTAGCAGAGGCTCACAGTTCGCAGTATTCTATACATCCGGCTGCCGCGAAGATGTACCAGGATATGAGACAACAGTATTGGTGGAGGCGGATGAAGAGAGATATTGTTGATTGTGTAGCACGGTGTCTCAATTGCCAGCAGGTCAAGTATGAGCACCAGAGACCAGGTGGTTTGCTTCAGAGGTTAGATATTTCGAAGTGGAAGTGGGAGCGAATTACTATGGACTTTGCAGTTGGGCTTCCACGGACTTCGAAGGGTTTTGATGATATTTGGGTCATTGTGGATATATTGACCAAGTCCGCGCATTTCGTTCCTGTCACTACTATTTATACTTCAGAGCGGTTAGCTGGTATTTACATTAAGGAGATTGTCTGGTTGCATGGAGTTCCGGTTTCTATTATTTTTGACAGAGGTACTCAGTTCACATCTCTGTTTTTGAGGGCCGTACAGAAAGGTATAGGTACTGATGTAGAGTTGAGCACTCAATTTCACCCTCAGATCGACGGGCAGTCGGAACGGACTATTCAGATATTGGAGGATATGTTACGGGCTTGTGTCATTGATTTTGGTGGTTCATGGGATCAGTTTCTTCCATTAGCGGAGTTTGCATATAATAACAGCTATCAGTCCAGTATTCAGATGGCCCCGTATAAGGCTTTATATGTTAGGAGGTGTAGATCTCCGGTTGGTTGGTTCGAGCCTGGTGAGGCTAAGTTATTGGGCACGGATTTGATTCAGTATGCGTTGGAGAAGGTGAAGTTGATTAGGAGCGATTTCGCACAGCGCAGTCTAGGCAGAAGAGTTATGCGGACCGGAAGGTTCGAGATGTGTCATTTATGGAAGGTGAGAAGGTACTACTAAAAATATCACCCATGAAAGGTGTTATGAGGTTCGGGAAGAGAGGAAAGCTGAGTCCGCGATTTATTGGTCCTTTTGAGGTGCTTCAGAAGGTTGGAGAGGTGGCTTATAGACTTGCCTTGCCACCCAGCTTGTCGAGTGTTCATCCGGTGTTTCATGTGTCGATGCTCAGGAAATATGTTGGTGATCCGTCTCATGTGTTAGACTTCAGCACAGTTCAGCTCGAGGGTGATATGTCATACGAGGTTGAGCCAGTAGCTATTTTAGCTCGTGAGGTCAGAAAGTTGAGGTCCAAGGATATAGCATCAGTAAAGGTGCAGTGGAGAGGTCAGCCAGTGGAAGAATCTACTAGGGAGACCGAGCGGGAGATGAAGAGCAAGTATCCTCACTTGTTTGAGACTCCAGGTATGTTTCTAGACCCGTTCGAGGACAAACGTTTGTTTAAGAGGGGGAAAATGTAACGACCCGGTCCGTCGTTACGTAAAAACCTGCATTATAATTGTTGTTATTGACTTGTTCTATATTGGTTATACTTTATTTAATGTATTAGAGTTGATAGGCTTGAAATCGAATGGTTGTAGTGAGAGTTCAGTCAATTAGCCTTTAAAAATAGCCTTAAAATGGGAAAAGTCAACTAAGAGTTGACTTATTGGTAAACGACCTCGGAATGCGGATTTTATAGTACGAATAGCTTCGTTAGGTGATTTGGGACTTAGGAGTTTGTCCAGAATATTTTTGTGACGTCCGGTGTAGAATTAATCTTGAATTGCCGAAAGTTAGTTTTTGTTGATTTCCGGTCGGCAGTAGAAAATGGGCTATCGAGGTCAGAATGGAATTCCGAAAGTTGGAACAGGTTCATAATGTTATTTTGGACTTGTCTGCAAAATTTCAGGTCAATCGGAGTTGATTTGGATAATTTCGGCATCATTGGTGGAATTTTAGGAATATCAAAGTTCTTAGGCTTGAATCCGATGTGAATTTGGTGTTTTGATGGTAGTTTTGGTGTTTTGAGAGTGCAACTAAGTTTGAATGATCATATGTGATGTGTTGGTATGTTTGGTTGAGGTTCCGAGGGGCTCGGGATTGATTTCGGATGGTTAACGGGAATTTCAGAAGTTGGAAATTGCAGCAAAAAACTGCTGGTGTGAAATCAAAGAGATTTCCGCACCTGCGGATGTTTGATCGCATGTGCGGGCCCGCAGGAGCGGGCAGGGGGTCGCAGGTGCGGAAGGTTCACAGGTGCAGTCGTGAAGGTGCGGTTAAGTGAGTAGCAGGTGCGGAAATACCTGGGCAGTTAAATAATTAAACCCTCCGCGACTTAAACCTTATTTTTACACCATTGTTGTACGGAAAAGAGCTCTTGGGGGCGATTTTGAACAGGGAAATCCTTTTTCTTCATGGAGGTAAGTGTTCTAGTCATTAAAACTCTATTATGGGTGATTATAGAACATAAAACCAGTGTAAATTCATGAAAAATCAGTAGAAAAATTGGGTTTTAGGGCTCGAGATTATAAGACATTTAGGGGTCGATTTGAGGGGTCAAACGAACTCCGATTTTAGTTTTCTTTATATGTACGGACTTATGAGAGGACGAAGAACACTTTTGTTCAAAAATTTCTGAGTTTCGAGACGCGGGTCCAGGGGTCGGGTTTTGACCGGTTTCGGATTTTTGAGTTAAATTTGATATCTTTCTATTGGAAATTGTTCCTTAAGCACATATTGATGATAAAAATCTGAACTTGGTAGATTTGGAGCCTTCGGAGGTTGATTCGCGAGGCAAGCGTGTCGTGGAATAGTTCCGGGCTAGTTTTGAGGTAAGTAATGTCTTGAAATCCTGTCCTGAGGGTATAAAACCCCGGACTATGCACCCTTCACGAGTTTTGGAATACAAAGATTGAAACTTGGGAAATATATTCCCTACTTAGGCAACTATTGAGTTGC
>ML296917.1:1387-40202 GCA_005239495.1 Nicotiana undulata | reverse complement strand
AATGACTCTTTCCATAGCGACTACTCGTGCCTTATGACTTGTGTGGGAAGGTAGTTCGAGATTGAGAAATGATTTGGCCAGTTAAGGAACACTTGGTTCCTGAAGGCAAGCCTATTTGGCTGATTTTGGTTCCGAGCAGCATTATGAACAAACGACCTCGGAATCGAGTTCTGACAGCTCCAGCAGCTCCGGATGATGATTTCGGACTTGGGAGTGTGTTCGCCTCGGGTTTCTGATGACCCGGGAGTATTTCGGCAGCTGAATTGGAATTCAGGATTTCATGTGATTTGGAATTCAGCCTGGAATTGGACCTCGTGATATCATGGTCCGAATGGAATTCCGGAACTGGCAATAGTTCCGTATAGTCATTTATGACTTGTCCGCAAAATTTGGGGTCATTCCGAGCAGTATAGACCCGTTCGGCGTATTGATGAGCCATTTGATTTTTCTTGAAATCCTAAGTTTGATCTAAGGGGTTTTGGAGAGTGATTCTTGGTTTGAATGATGTTTTTAGTGTTCTGGGAGCTCGAGCAAGTCCGTCATGTGATTTGGGACTTGTTGGTATAATTTGTCGAGGGCTCGGGTGGGCCCAGGGGTCTCCTGGACCCCGATCGGGGTCAAAAATCAGCAAAACTCATAGCTGGTGGGAATCTACTAGTGTGACTGCACCTGCGGTCCATGATCCGCAGGCGCGAGGTTCGCACCAGCGGAAATGCCATCGCAGGTGCGGCTCCAGCCACAGGGGCGATCCTCTTCCCGCAGGCGCGGACAAAAGCCCGCATGCGCGACATTCCCCAGGGGCCCATACCATCGCGGGTGCGGACAAATTCCCGCAGGTGCGAGTCCGCACCTGCGATCCAAAGTCCGAAGGTGCGAGAAATCCCCAGTGCCCAGGACTTTTTCCGCAGGCGCGACCCTTTATAGGTTGCTGGTGCGAAAACTGCTGGGCAGTCCTATTAAAAGGCCCAGGTCATGAATTCTTTCCCAAAAATCATATTTCCTCCATTGTTGACGACCCCAAGAGCTCCAGAACGGGTATTTCGGCCTAGAAACTCAAGTAAGTGATTTCGTAACCCTCCGCATGTCAATTTCTTCCGTTCTTTGAGAATTTCCTCTTCCTAATTCATAGAAATTCATAAGAAATTGTTGGGGAGAATAGAGGGTTTTGATGAAAATGTGAATTCTGATTTTTGGGCCATGGAGGGATGATTAATTGAGTTAATCTTGATCCTTAGGCGACGTATAGCGCGTTCCTTCAAGAGATATGATTTTCCGGACGCCGAGGCTCGGAGTTGAATTTCCAAAGTACGTCAAGAATACGTTTTTGAGGAAATATTTGATAAATCCTCCTCGAATCTTCCTAAATTGATATAATTATGTACTTTTGGCAAATTGCGAGCCATCGAGGGTGATTCGGAGGATTCGTGCGTCGTGTTGATTGGTCCGTTGGCCGGAGGAGCACTTCTCTAGGGGAGTCTCCTTTCCAAACTTTGTAAGGGGGAAATGTCCCCTAGGCTCTTTGTTGCTAATTGTGCTTGTTGAGGGGGCTACGTACGCACCACTTGACGAGAGTCCGTGCGTGGCATCTGTACTGTATGTTGGGTAGCCGTAGGACCCACGAGCATGTTTTAACTGTTTGTTTGATATTATCTGATGTTTTGTATGAGTTATTACTGATCTCTGATGAAATTGAGCTATGATAGCTGCGAATTAAATGTACATAATATTCAGATAAGAATTATGAACTCCATCAATTGAGTAATTGTGTTACTCCTGATATAATTTATAATGAGTTGTTGAGTTGGATGAAGGTGGTTAAAATTTCCTTCTTGTACTTGAATTGTTCCATCATGGTAATATTGTGAGAAAAGAGGATAATATGATAAAAATCCTAACTTTGGATATCAAGTGAGATGTGAGTATCCGATCCCGTTGAGTGTGGGTGAGTCGGTACCACGGTGTCTAAATATACCCATATATATATGCATTCATGGCCCCCGAGCCACATGTATGATTCGTGATCGGGGAGATCTTATTTTCATTGCCCCTGAGTCACAAGTTTGATTCGTGATCAGGGAGGAATTTCACTTATATTGTTACCAGCCCCTGAGTCACAGGTTTTATTCATGATCAGGGAGGAATTACACTTATATTTTACTAGCCCCTGATTCACAGGTTTGATACGTGATCAGGGAGAGATCAGACCTATTTTGCTAGCCCAAAGTCACAGGTTTGATTCGTGATCAGGGAGAATTATACTACTAATTTCATTGGCCCCCGAGTCACAGGTATGATTTGTGATCGGGGAGGACTTATATTTTCTTTGTCCCCCGAGTCACAGGTACTATTCGTGATCGGGAGATTATATATATATACGTCATTGGCCCCTGAGTCGCATGAATGATTCGCGAGCAGGGAGAGATATTTTCCCACGAGTCGCATGGATGATTCGCGATCGTGGAGATTTTATCGAGTCAGCGCACGAGTCGCAGGTATGATTCGCGAGCGTGTGGAGCTTTATGACCGAGTCAGTCCTTATGACCCACCCTTATGACTTCGGCCGATAGTCTTGTCCGTGTCGGTTATATATATATATATATACATACATAAGCATTGCATTGAGTTGGGATCGTACGATGGTGAGTTGAGAAACGGTACTGAGTACTGAAAAGTGAACAATTGAGATAATAAGATAATACATTTCCGATAATGAGAAAGGAAACAAGTGATACCTATGATAAATTTACAAATAAAGGTTTGTTGATTACATGTCCTTACTAGATGTATTTTCTCACATGATTTACTGCTCAGCATGTACCTTATTTATTTATTTATGTACTGGACCTTAGTGAGTATGTATTCTACCTCTCGTCACTACTCTTTACGAGTTTAGACGGGATACTCACTGGGTACATATTTGTTTATATGTACTCATGCTGCACTTTCTTTCTTTTTCTGCACTTGACTGTGCAGGTATTGAGGCTGGTTCGTCTGTTCGTCCGTCAGCTGATAGGTACTGATCGCGGCGTCGCTCCACACGGTGAGCTGTCTCCTTGGCGTTTTCCTGACAGCACCTCTGGAGCCTCCTAGTTTCATTTTGCTCAGTCTTTTGTTCTAGACTGCGGCTTGTATATTTTGTATATGTATTTCTGCTGTTGTATCTATGTAGCCGCCCGTTGACACTGTGACACTAGTCCTTGCACACACTTGTTGTAGTTATCGGGGTTGTATATGTATTGGGTCTAGTTGTGGTTCAGCTTGTTTCTACGGCCTTACCCCATGTTGTTATTGTATTCCGCATTTTCATTGTTATTGTTGTTCGTTGGCTTGCCTAACCTCGCTGTTAGGCGCCATCACGACCTGGACCGGTTTTGGGTCGTGATAGTTTTGGCTCCTCAAATTCTGCTGCAAAGGTTAGTCGCGTGGGACTTAACCTTTTCCATCGTTATTTTGCCTTCATCGTCTTTCCATTTCTGATTTTTCCTCCAATTTTAACATTAAAGCATTTGGAGCACTTCGGCTTTTCAAACTTTGCCGAGAGGGTTATCCACGTGGGACTCAACCTTTCACTTCAATTGCCTTCATAGGCATTTTGATTTGGTTTTCTCCTCTCAAGAGTTTTGCGTTTAAAGTATCAGCCGTTGTGGCCAATCGGGATTGACTCGATGCCCTTGATGAGGCTTGGTGCCCTTTGTAGGTTGGCCTGTGTCAAACGAGAACCCTGTAAATCAGTTTTGCCATCCTTTCTTTGCCTTGCTTTAGGAATAGAGTTAGACTGAAAGGGATTGAAAGAAAAATAACAAAGAAACAGAGACAATGAATTTTGACAAGAAATATCCCTTTCAGGGGGAAAAGAGAAGAAGGAGTTATCTGGAGTGTATGAGGCCTTCAATGAACATGACATCCATATTGGACTGGATGCCTGATCTATATAAACCATATGACTCCCAGAAATGCGTCACGACTTTTAACTTGAGGTTGAGAAACCTTGCCCCAGACCATGTCGATATCAGTGACCAAACATCCTATTTTCGATTAGCAGTGCCCTTTTCGGGTTTCACCGACTAACCTCTCTCATTTCTCTTCTCGCCGTCTCCCTGTAGTGCTCTTTGCGAGTTTTCACTAACAAGGCTCTCTCATTTTAACTTCTCTAATCACTGTCGCCTTATGGTGCCCGTGTGGGTTTTCACCGATAAGACTCTCTCATTTTATTTCTCTCATTTGCTTGTATCGGATCCAAATAGATGTATCCTCCCATTCTGGCCTTTCTTCGCCGATCGATCGGAAGGACTTGAATAGGATTTGGGGTAAAAGGAATTTGTATCGAATTACAACTTTGGAACTTTTCGGGCGAATCATTGCCGAATTTTAACACTTGTCCCAGCTTAAACTCTTGGGGGAATGTGGATTTTTATTTTGGTGTGACTGAACCCCAGGGAGAGGCTGGTAGTGTTTGGGGGTAGCGGGAATGAAAACTTTCGTCATTTCGATCATGAGTATCATCACAAAGGATCAAACATAATACCTTTTGACTGCGTCTGCATTGACAGCTGTTTCAGGGTCATTTCCTTCGATGTCCCCCAAGTATAATGCTCCTTTTGGTAGATATTTTCTTATGATGTAAGGACCTTTCCAATTCGGGGCAAATTTTCCTTTCTCTTCTTCATGGTGCGGGAGGATAAGTCTTAGGACAAGTTGACCCACTTCAAAGTTCATGGGCCGCACTTTCTTGTTATAGGCGCGGGCCATTCTTTGTTGGTACAACTGCCCGTGGCAAACTGCGGCTATTCTTTTCTCATCAATCTGAGTTAGTTGTTCCAACCGAGTTTTGACCCATTCATCATCCTCAATTTCCGCTTTGACAATGATCCGAAGGGATGGAATTTCGACTTCCGCAGGGATTACGGCTTTAGTGCCATAAACCAATAGATAAGGTATAGCACCCACTGATGTGCGCACAGTCGTGCGGTATCCCAATAATGCAAAAGGCAATTTCGCGTGCCACTGTCTAGAACTTTGGATCATTTTTCTGAGGATTTTCTTGATGTTCTTGTTGGGTGCTTCAACGGCACCATTGGCTTTGGGCCGATAAGGGGTGGAATTACGGTGTGTGATTTGAAATTGTTCACATACCTCCCCCATTAAGTGGTTGTTCAGATTTGCAGTGTTATCGGTGATGATAATTTTTGGAATACCGAAATGGCAGATAATATTTGAATGTACGAAGTCCACCACTGCTTTCTTAGTGACGACTTTGAAAGTGACTACTTCGACACATTTTGTGAAATAGTCGATGGCAACCAAAATAAATATGTGTCCATTTGAAGCTTTTGGCTCGATTGGCCCAATGACATCCATTCCTCAAGCAACGAAGGGCCAAGGTGCTGACATGGGATGTAATTCTGAGGGTGGTGCATGAATCAGGTCACCATGTATTTGACACTGATGGCATTTTTGGACAATATTGAAACAATCCTTTTCCATGGTCATCCAGTAATATCCTGCTCGCAGAATTTTCTTTGCGAGGACGTACCCGTTCATGTGGGGACCGCATACTCCTAAATGCACTTCTTTCATAATCTTTTCAGCTTCTTTGGTATCTACGCACCTTAACAAATTCAGATCTGGAGTCCTTTTGTACAACACTTCTCCGCTTAAGAAAAAGTTGTGGGCGAGCCTCCTGATTGTTCTCTTTTGATCCCCATTGGCCTGCTCCGGGTACTCTTTTGTTTACAAGAATCTTTTAATATCATGATACCATGGATGGACATCAGGCTCTATTTCGACCGTGTTACAATAACCATGTCTTTCTTTGATTTGAATTTCCAGTGGGTCAATGTGGACATTGCCCGGTTATGGCAGCATTGCAGCTAGGGTAGCCAGTGTATCGGCTAACTTATTGTGGCATCGAGGAATATATCTGAACTCGACGGCTTTGAATTGTTTGCTAAGATCTTCCACATGTTGTCTGTATGGAAGGAGCTTAACATCTCAAGTTTCCCACTCTCGCTGAGCTTGCTTGATTATCAAATCAGAATCTCCCATGATCAATAAATCTTTCACATCCATGTCAATGGCCATGTTCATGCCCATTATACAAGCTTCATATTCGACAATATTGTTTGTATAGAAGAACCGGAGGCGGGCCGTGCTGGATAGTGTTGTCCCGTGGGCAAAATCAAGATTTCCCCAATCCCAACACCTTTTGCATTGACTGCTCCGTCGAAGAACATTTTCCAAGTATTAGTGCCTTCTGAGATTACTTCGACTGAATTGACTTCCTCATCCGGGAAATAAGTGCTTAAGGTTGGTATTCATCGTCAACCGAGTTCTCAGCCAAGTGATCGGCCAAGGATTGATTTTTCATGGCTGTGTGGGTGACATAGACAATGTCAAACTCCGTGAGAAGGATTTGCCATTTTGCTAACCTTCCTGTGGGCATTGGATTTTGAAAAATGTATTTTAGAGGATCCAACCTGGTTATGAGATACGTGGTATAAGCCAGCAAATAATGTCTGAGCTTTTGAGTGACCCAAGTTAAGGCGCAACAAGTTCTCTCCAGCAGAGTGTATTTGGCTTCATAGCCAGTGAATTTCTTGCTCAAATAATAGATGGCTTGCTCTTTCTTCCCAGTAACATCATGTTGCCCGAGGACACAACCAAAAGAATTTTCCAAGACCGTTAAGTACATGAACAAAGGTCTTCCCGGTTCAGGCAGGACCAGCACTGGCGGATTTGACAAATATTCTTTGATTTTGTCAAAGGCTTCCTGACATTCATCTGTCCATTTGATTGCCGCATCTTTCTTTAAGAGCTTGAATATCGGCTCATAGGTGGTTGTAAGCTGTGCAATAAACCGGCTGATGTAGTTCAACCTTCCTAACAAGCTCATGAGCTCTTTCTTAGTCTTTGGAGGTGGCAGATCTCGGATGGATTTTATCTTTGTCAGATCTAACTCAATGCCCCTGCGGCTGACTATAAAACCCAAGAGTTTCCCAGAAGGAACACCAAATGCACATTTAGCAGGGTTCAATTTCAAGTCATATTTGCGTAGCCGTTCAAAGAATTTTCTCAAGTCTCGAACATGGCCCTCCTGTGTTATGGATTTAATAATGACATCATCAACGTACACCTCAATTTATTGGTGCATCATGTCATGGAAAATGGCAGTCATGGCTCTCATATAGGTTGCCCCGGCATTTTTCAAACCGAACGACATGACCATGTAACAATATGTTCCTTATGGTGTAGTGAAGGCCGTCTTTTCGGCATCTTCCTCATCCATTAGGACTTGGAGATAACCGACATAACAATCCACAAACGACTGTACCTCATGTTTGGCACAATTGTCTTTGGGACTTGCTTTGTTCAAATCCCTGTAATCAACACATACTCTGCGCTTCCCGTCCTTTTTTGGTACTGGGACTACGTTGTCTAGCCATGTAGTGTATCTGACTATCGTATTACACCGACTTTTAATTTTTTTAGTGACTTCTTCTTTGATTTTATCACTGATATCTGTTTTGAATTTTCTTTGCTTTTGCTGGACGGGCGGGCAATCGGGATGAGTTGGCAACTTGTGTACCACTAAATCCACACTTAATCCAGGCATATCATCATAGGACCAAGCGAATACATCTTTGAATTTGAACAGAAGTTGAATCAATGTGTCCCTAGTTTTCTCATCTATGTGAGTATTTATCATGGTCTCTCGAACCTTTTCTGAATTACCCAAATTAACTGGCTCAATTTCATTTAGGTTTGGCTTAGGCTTATTCTCAAATTGTTTCAATTCTCTGTTTATTTCCCTAAAATCCTCATCTTCATCATATTCTGGTTCTTGATTCATTATTTCGAAATTAGACAGCGTATTAAGATCAGGGCATGAAGCCCCCAAGCATGTCATGTTATTTAAAGCTGCATTATTAGGACTGAAAAATAACAAAATTAGAAAGAATAATAGACGATGAAATTTTGATTTCATTTCATTGAATTTGAAGATAATAGGGGTTTTACATCGGAATTTAAAGACAATAAAATTAAAAACACTCGAGTTACACCCTGAAATAACTCGACGTGTAGAAAGGATAGCAAAACATGAACTACCAAGATTCCCGTCTAATTGGGAAGGGAGTAGCTTTCCAGTTCTGCAATTTGGCATTAGGACCCATGTATTGCACCTCAGCGGTGCTCGAGCCTTTTCCGGCTGAACCATGTGGGCCTCATATAACATCTGTCTCATGGCCCCACAGATTTCTTTAATTTCTTCGGTCATCAAGGCCTCTTCCTCTTCTTCAATATACTGTGGTTTGATGAAAGATTCAGTAATGTGTGGGACTGGCTGAGGCAGGTCCCATCCATTATTTTTACGGGCGTTGGCCTATTTCACATTTTCATCTGTGGCCTGGAAACCTGTGCCGAAGAATTTTTCGGCGGCAGATAGAGAGATCGGTTCGGTAATGCCTTGTAAGGATACCCCGAAACCCTTTCCGGGTTTGTATCCATGTCTAATCATGTCGGTAGCGACCATGATTGATGCCTTTGATAGACAGGGCTGAGGGCATGGAGTGCCTTCTTCGTGCTAATCAGCAAGCACAATTTCAAACGCCTGATAGAAAATCACTCCCTTCTCTAGCTTCAAGGAAAGGGACCGAGTGGTCTCTGTATATTGACTGCTCGTCCTCCCCATGGACCACTATCTCTTGGTTTTCATGTTCAAACTTGATCATTTGGTGAAGGGTAGATGGCACTGCCCCAGCAGCGTGAATCCATGGTCATCCTAGCAGGAAGTTATATGAAATGTCCATATCCAAGATTTGAAAGGTTACCGTGAAATCCACAGGGCCAATCATCATGACTATGTCAATTTCGCCAATGGTGCCCCTTTTGATTCTGTCAAAGGCGCGGGGACACAGACATTATTTGGTCTGATTTGCTCAATGGCGATTTCCATTCTTTGAAACGTTGACAAGGGGAAAATATCTACCTCGGATCCTCCATCAAGCATAACTCTCTTCATATAATATCCTTTACTTTTAACTGTCAAGTGTAAGGCTTTGTTGTGAGCGGCCCCCTCAGGAGGTAGGTCATTCCGGCTAAAAGAAATTTTGTTTACTTCAAAGAAGCGATCAACCATTCTTTCCAATTGCTCGACTGAGGTCTCAGCTGGTATATACTCTTCATTCAGCATTTTCAGGAGTACTTTTTGATGTTCGTTTGAACCCATCAACAGAGACAACAATGAAACTTGATAAGGGGTTTCCTGAGTTCTTCAATTGTGGCATATTCAGACATTTTCATTTTCTTGAAGAATTCTTCGGCCTCTTCGGCAGTGATAGGTGTTTTGATAGGAAAGCGTTTGTGCTTAGCATTGTTCAACTCTTTTGGGTTGTGATACTTCCCAGTGGGTTTTGCTTCGTTGACTTCCCCTCTGACCTCTTTTCCTTTATATGTCACCAGGGTTTGATCATAATTCCAGGGGACAGTAGTTGTAGTTTTTATTTGGATTTGCGGCTGGCGCATGATGATTAGAGGTTCATTCAGCTTTGGTAGGACGACCGGATTTTTCACAACATATGTCCCTTTCGGCACATATACCCTCTGGAGCTTTGATTTCAGTTCTAATCTTCTGGGAGGGCTCAAGGTGAGTTGTCTGTTTTGTGGAGCTCTTGGAACATAAAGGACAGTTTCTTTAGCTGGTGCCAACCTTTTCTCTACCTCTTTGGCCTCTTCTTTATTTTGGCCGGCAGGCTTTGTTTTCTTCTCTTCTTTGCCCGGTTTTGCCACTGGTTTTGCTTTCTTTTCTGTATCCATAATGGAAATGATGGCTTTCAGTGACGAGTGAAATTCTTTGTCCTTACAAATCATTCCAATGACAGGCCCGTTGTTGTGGGCTGGCAATGGGTTGTTTGTGACATTGGGGACCTCCTCGTCCCTTAGTACAACTTTGTTTTATTCAATTAGATTTTCTATTGCTCTCTTGAGAGTCCAACAGTCTTCCGTATTATGCCCCTCTGCTCCCGAGTGATAGGCACGTCTGGTTCCTCCCCTGAATGAAGACGATTTTGGACTTTGCCCAGTTGGAGGTACCGACTCTAGGAGTCCCATCTAAATCAGCTTTGGCAACATGCTTGAGTACAACTCACCGATATGAGTGAAAGTAGGTCTCCTTGGTGGTTCACGAGGGTAGGCAATGTAGGGATAGTTATTTTGAAGAGGGCGTGGATTATATGGAGCTGGGAGAGGATGGTTATTTCTAGGTGGTGGAGCTCTGTATTGGTTGTACTGCTGCGGTCGGGGCTGCGGCTGAGCATTCATCACTGCATAAGAGAGGGGAGACATGGCATAAGCTGCTTCTTGATGAGGATAATAGTGTTGTGAAGCTGTGGGAAATGGGCCTGGATATTCCCGAGGTCGTAGAGAATTCCTAGGGCCTGAAGCCATCATGGCTCCTTCCTCTTCTTTTTTTTATGTTTGCCAGGCCTCCTGAGCCGCTTGCAATGGCTTGGGAGGTGGCTCTCAAAGTAGATTGACTTAAAATACGGCATGTCTTCAAGCCATTTTCTATCATCTCGCCAATTTTGATGGCCTCCGCGAACGGCTTACCCATGGCAGACATCATATTCTGGAAATAATCGGCCTCTTGGGCCTGCACGAAGATACTAATCATCTCAGTTTCCTCCATGGGAGGTTTTACTCGGGATGCCTGTTCCCGCCATTTAATTGCATACTCCCGAAAACTCTCGGAAGCTTTCTTTTTGAGATTCGACAGAGAATTTCTGTCTGGACCTATATCCATATTGTACTGAAATTGCCTTACAAAATCTCGGGCCAAATAATCCCATACATGCCAATGGGAGATATCCTGATCAATGTACCACTCTGAGGCGATACCTGTAAGGCTTTCCCCGAAATAAGCCATCAGTAGCTCTTCTTTGCCTCCTGCTCCTCTCAGTTGGTTGCAGTATCTCTTTAAGTGAGCGATCGGGTCTCCAAGCCCGTTGTATTTTTTGAACTTTGGTGTCTTGAAACCGACAGGTAGATGCACGTGTGGAAACATGCATAAATCAGCATAAAACACGCTCTTTTGGCCGCTTAGGCCTTGGATGTTCTTCAAACTTTGCTCGGTACTTTTAATCTTTCGGGCTATTTCATCCTGTTAATTATTTTTCATGATTTTTTCCGGCTCCACAGGAGACTCAAATTGTGGGTACTACGGATAAGAATTTGGAGCAACCCGGGCAGCATCCAGCTGGAACTGAGGAGCTTGGAAAGTAAAATTTGTTGGCTCGAAACTCTGTCGCGCCAGTGTTGGCTGTTCCACACAGGTAGCTGGTGGCGCGGTGAATACTACAGAAGGTAATCCCAAAGCCGGTGCTTGGGGGCGAACCTTAGAAGGCATTCTGGTATAATTTGAGGCCATGGTTGGGAACCCAAATGGAGTGAATGGGTTTGGCATTGAAATGGGCACGTTGGTGGTCCCTCCGGTTCTAGGAATGAGTTCTGGAAAACCAGGGATGGCATTAGGTGGCTCCCTCCTGTTGGACCAAGCGTCCCACATCTCTAGCATACGGCATTTCAGTCTTCTATTTTCTTCGGCGATTGCCGATTCTGCTTGAGGGATAACCGAAGTGGGGCCATCCTCTGGTTCAATAATAGATAGGTGACTTTCCGATGTTATCGCGATACTTCCTTTAGATCTGGTGAAATAAGGATGTGTCGCCAGAATACCACCGCAAACCAACCACCTTAGAAACAGTAACCTTTTAAGAGTGAACAACCAATTGGTTAGTGGGAGATATTAACACATAGGGAATCACACATTGGATGCAGTGCACCTAAGCAGTTAAACGTTTTGTCTAAAATGTTTGAAACATTTGTGTGTTTCATCCCGACTTTAATATTCTCTCTCTTTTCTTTCTTTTTATTCGTTCTTTTGTTCTTTTATTTGGGGCTATGATCGAATCCTATGTGGATTGCCTACATATCATGACGCCGCATGAATCAGATTATTACGTAGTTCACAGAATAAATATAATAATAAAAAAAACAATTTTCATTTCACTATTAAAGATAGTTCTTTTCATTACAAGTGATTTTTTTTTTTGGAAACACTAAATAAACATGAAAGAAAAGTACATACTCTAGACATCAAAACAAAAAAACTTAACACATTTTGAAAGCAATAAAAGTACAGACTTGAAAAACTAAACATCAATAATAAAGGAGAGCCTCTGGTTGTCTTCTCGGAGCCTATGGTGCATTGGCGGGTCTCCGTGCAATATCCCCCTGAAGTCGATCTAATTCGTCCATTACTTGGTGGACGAAAGTGTCATAACTCCAAATCCTATCAGGTCGTGATGGCGCCTATCGTGAAACTAGGCTAGCCAACCATCACCTTACTACGCGTTTATCCAATTATAACAGTTCACAATTTAGTAATAAGCAGAAAGCATAGCATAAATAATGAAATTAATATCTTAGGGTTCTCACATTAGCCTAAACAACCTCCCAAGAACTGGAGTCAATAGTCATGAGCATCTAAGAATAAATAAATCTAACTCTGCTAAAACTATAACATATGTCTCTGAATCAAATGCTAAAACTAAATAAGGAAGGGAAGGGGAGAAGCTATGGACGCTGAACAGCTACCTCGAAATCCCGTGAATCTGCAACTACAAGCAAGGACAGCTACTGCTCCAGATCGGTACCTGAATCTGTGCACAGAGGCACAGGAAGTTATTATGAGTACGCAAACTCAGTAGTAATGAAAATAATCACAGTCTGAGAATTATAAAACACACAGTACAGACACACAATTCCACAAAACCAGTAATACACCAAGTCACCATGTAGTATTTATCAAATAATAAGTTCGAAATCAGTTTCCAAAAAACCTTTGAAACAAGTGTAATATCAGTATATCTCAGTAAAATTCTCAGTAAAGCCAGTTTGAAAACGAAGTAAATCATAGTTCGAAAACTTTAGTAAAATCGTCATAAATCTGTCCCTCGGGACAAAATCATTTTTTGTAGTAGTTGCCCCTCAGACATTCTCTCAATCACTCAATATCAATCATCACTCAGTATCATTCATCACTAAGTATCATTCATCACTCAGTATCAGCCCCGCGGGAAAACATCATCACTCAATCGATATCGGCGCTCACTGGGGGTGAGTTACAGACTCCGGAGGGGCTCCTACAGCCCAAGCGCAATAATAACATAAGGCTTGGAAGCCTTCTCACCTCTATCATAAGGCCTGGAAGCCTCCTCACCTCTCTAATAAGGCCTGGAAGCCTCCTCACCTCTCTTATAAGTCCTGGAAGCCTCCTCACAATATAGGCCTGAAAGCCTCACTCAGTCAGACACTCTCAATTTTCCCGTAGGCCATAAACATACTGGGTTCTTGACCCAAAACAGTGTTTCATTTTTCAATAAATAGTATCAAAATACTCTGAGTGTCAAAACAGTTTATCAGGAAAAGACTGAGTGTAAATCACAACATATCAAGTGAGGAAACACAGTAAAACAGCCCCCAAGGGGTAAACAGATCGGCACTAGGCCCCAAACATGGCTTATAGCCCAGAACATCTCATAATAAATAAATAATAATTAAGCATAAGCTTAGAAATCGGTTTCGTAGCTCAATAGTTGCCTATATAGGGAATATATCTCCAAAGTTTCAATCTTTCTATTCCAAAACCCGTGAAGGGTGCATAGTCCGGGGTTTCATACCCTCGGGGCAGGATTTAAAGACATTACTTACCTCAAAACTAGCCCGGAATTATTTTGCAATGCGCTTGCCTCTCGCATCAACCTCCGAAGGCTCCAAATCTACCAAGTTAATATTTTTATCATCAATATGTGCTTAAGGAACAATTTCCAATCGAAAGATATAAAATCTAACTCAAAAATCCGAAATCGGTCAAAACCCGACCCCTGGAACCGCATCCCGAAACTCCAAAATTTTTATACAAAAGTGTTCTTCGTCCTCTCACGAGTCCGTACATATAAATAACACCAAAATCAGAGTTCGTTTGCCCCCTCAAATCGACCCCTAAAGGTCTCATAATCTCAAGCCCTAAAACCAAATTTTTCTACTGATTTTCCATGAATTTACACTGGTTTTATGCTCTATAATCACCCATAATCGAGTTTTAATGACTAGAACACTTACCTCAATGAAGAACAAGGATTTTCCTCTTCAAAATCGCCCCAAGAGCTCTTTCCCGTACAACAATGGTGAAAAATAAGGTTTAAGTCGCGGAGGAAGTATTTAAATACTGCCCAGTTACTAATGCACTGCGATCGCGAAAACAAGGTCGCGATCACGAAGAACAAATTTCCATCTTCCCCAAAACACTCTCTGCGATCGCTAACATAGCCACGCGATCGCAGAGCTTCTGTTCCTTAACGAACGCGATCGTAGACATGCTTCACGCGACCACACAGTTCATCCTGCCCGCACTCTGCGATCGCGGACCTCTTTACGCGATCGCATAGACAAAACTGACCTGCCTCGAACCTTACTCTACGCGATCGCAGCCCTATCCTTGCGATCACGATGAACAATTTCCTGTTGCACTGACACCAGAAAACCAACATTTTTCCTAAGTCCAAAAGTGCCCGTTAACCACCCGAATTCAATCCTGAGACCCTCGGGACGCCAACCAAACTTACCAACATATCCCATAACATCATTGAAACTTAGTTGCACTCCCAAAACACCAACTCTAACATCAAACACCAAATTCATATCGGATTCAAGCCTAAGAACTTTGATATTTCTAAAGTCCACCAATGATGCCGAAACTATCCAAATCAACTCCGATTGACCTGAAATTTTGCAGACAAGTCCAAAATGACATTACGAACAAGTTTCGACTGTCGAATTTCCATTCCGTCCCCGATAGCCTGTATTCCACTGTCGACCGAAAATCGCCAAAAACTAACTTTCGCCAATTCAAGCCTAATTCTACACTGGGTATCATAAAAATATTCTGGACACACTCCTAAGTCCCAAATCACCTAACAAATCTATTCGAGCAATAAAATTCGCAATCCGATGTCGTTTACCAATGAGTCAACTCTTAGTTGACTTTTCTCATTCTAAGGTTATTTTTAAAGACTAAGTAACTGAATTCTCATTTAACCATCCCGATTTCAAGCCTATCAACTCTAACACATCAATTACAGATTAATTAACCTATGACAAGTCAATAACGATAATTAAAATGCAGGTTCTACGTAACGACGGACCGGGTCGTTACAGAAAGTCATCATGGTGGCAAAGAACATGGAAGTGGTCATACTCTCGCACTCGTGGCATTTTTGCACCACGTAGTCGGCTATTTCTTTAATTATGTTCCATATGATCCCCTTCTCCCGAAGTAAGCGCCCTATTTGAAGTGCTCGAGCCTCTAATACCTGGGCATCTGCATCGTTCTACTCTTGTAATTCTTGCACCGTTCCCTCCAGCTGGCCAATCTATTCATAACAATGCTCCCTTTCAGTTCTGAAGTCTTTGGTCTGTTGGACCATTTCATTCCCCATGGAAAATAGTTTTTCTTTCAAGATGGCAGTTTCTTTTTCGTATTTTTGCCTTAATTGACGAGCCCGTTCTTTTGTTCCTATTGCTAGCTCCCTTTGGGCTTCTAACATGTCTTTTTCAGCTTTTCTCAAATCGAAGGTATATTCGGGAACCTTCAGTCTTAGATCGTTAATGATATTTTCATCTCTTTCACTCCTTGCAGGCGTCTCAAGGGCTATTTTCAGACTCCGGACCTGGGCCCGAAGCGCCTCATTCTCACGGGTCATTTATCATTTTTCACCCTCGACTACCTGTGCCTGTAACTGATTATCAAACTCCATATTTCTTAACTTTTCTTTCAAAGCATGGATAGTGGCTTGATATTCTCTTTCCTTTTCTCCCCAAGCTAGTCTTTCTTGCACTTTATCATCAAAAGCTTGCACGTGAGGCCTTTTGGAGGGCCTTTCTGGCTCGGGTTCCGGTTCTTCAACAATGCAATCTCTTTTCTCAAACCATGCCGCATATCCGGGGTCCACTCCCCCTCTAGCAAGATCGGGCACCTGAGTATCGTCTTTCAAGTATCGGCACCCATTCCAACTTTGTTGAATTAAGGCCTCAGGTAAGGGAGCCTCGGGGTGTAGCTGAATAACTTGGATGCTCAAATCCTCCTCTTCGGGTATCACTTGATAACAACCTAATTGTCTCAGAACCCGTTGGGGTGCATATGGTTGGATACTCTTGAGACCCATCAGCAGTAGATGATTCCTGGTAGTGGACATAAGTATGACTCCTCTGAGTGGGAGCCATCCCAAAGTCCATTCTATTTGTCTTGCTCGTAAAGACCTTAGATGATCGACCCAAGCCCCGACTCCTTCTGGAACAGGGTAATCTTTCACTCTCTCCTCATAACCCTCGATGAAGATTGCTTTCTCATCACCATAGCTCATGAATTTTTGATGGTGACGAAGATGTTCAATCAACCACATCCGGAGAATGATATTGCAACCTTCAAAAAATGTTTTTCCCGACTAGCATTCAGTCAAAGACCGAAAAATGTCAGATAATATGAGCGGAACCAGAGTATGATCTTTCTTTTCAGTCAAGACCTGGGCAAGTTTGGAAACCCGAACGTCAATAGTCCCTTCGGCATTAGGAAAGACCATAACACCCAGAAAAGCTACGATGAAGGCAAACCGGCGATGGATTCTCCAAGTATCCTTATCCTCCTTGTTGGTTAAGCCCTTTTCATGGATTTCAAACCTATCTGAGAAGCCGTATCTGGAATATAGGAAATAGAATGAACAACACTCATTGAATACTCGGTCTTTTCTGAGTTGCCGGCTAACATGAAGGACCTCGAAGAACCGGCGCACCGAGATAGGTCTTGGAAAGATGATTTGTTGATTCCTTAAGTCCCAACCAAAACCTGCGTACCCGGCGACCTCTTCTAAGGTCGGAGTGAGTTCAAAATCTGAGAAGCGGAACATATTGTGGATCGGGTCCCAAAAGGTTACCAAGGCTTGGATCAAGTCGTTTCTAGGCTTGACTCCCATAAGATCAACAAGAGACCCCAACTGTTCGCGAACCCATTCTTTGCCCTCTTTATCTAGATCATGCCACCACATCTGTAGTTGTAGTGGAGCCCCTTCTACGGTGTTCAAATGTGGAGTTTGGACAGTGTTCATTTTTGCACCTGTTAGCAAACATGGTTAGGATTACCTCTGATTTTGACACAAAAAAACCCATTTTTAATTTTTTTAAAAAGACAGACTCTCCTAAAGTGGCTTATTTGTGCAATCTTGACCAGAGTGGTAATTTTTGCAAAGAATGGCCTCTTCTCACTTTGAGTAAAGTTTTGAGGCCAAACGAGGTACTTTTGGGAAAAGCAACAGACAAGTTTGTTTTTTTAACGAAAACAGCCTTTCGACAATATAAAATGTTCTAAGGCTATTTTGGCAAGAACGGTGCGAGATTTTAACCGAAGCTTGGTCGGTTTTATTTTGACTGAAAGACATTTTTTGTTTGTTTTTGAAAAGTGGGGTCGGCACCGATGAGGCTTGCCTATGTATCTCATATCCGATGAGAATCAAACACATGTAGTTCGGTCAGTTTTGACATAAATAAAGGAAAAAATGATTTGACTAATTTGGAAATTTTCTTCTCATTTTGGCTCATTTACGAGTATTTGGAAATTCTTTTCTCCTCATTTTCAATTATTTTGAAATTCTTTCTTTTTCCGGAAAATTTTGACAGAGTTCTGACGTATGTTTAAATATCAGATTTTCAAAACTATTAATCCTTTTTCACTCTTGGTTTTTCTATTATTTTGCTTTCTTTCTTTAGCCGGTCAACAACAAACTGAGACAAATAATGCACGTATAACAAGTAGGATGCATCAGGATGGTCTTTTTTGTTTCGGGTACACCTGTCCTAGACGGACCCAACCTTTGTGTCCCCTAAGTCCAAATGCACATGATGCAGATAATCGCTCCTAATAGGGATCCGGCATGAGGTTTTGTCATTCTAGGGTTAAACCTGGGGTTTTTGTTCTTGACCTTAGCTACCCGAGTGGACAACTCGAGTCGGGGTGGGAGCGACGTACCGGTAGCACGAAAGGCTATCTAGCCTAGTGGCTAGTCCATCCCCGTACTTCTTACTTGGTATGACCTCTAACAGAAAGGCAGGCCATGCGAACGTGTGCACCAAATTTTAGAAGACTCAGAAGGGAGGCGTACGAAGACAGTTTAAATACAGTTTCAAATAAATATCAAAGCGGTAAATAAATAACATTTAGCACATTTGAGCGCACAAAACACAGTAATATCACAAATTGAGAAAGCCAAGTAAAATCACATAAAAGCTCGAATTCTTGAACCCTGAACCAGAGATTCTGGGTTCGATCCCCAGCAGAGTCACCAGAGCTGTCACACCTCCTTTTTCACCCATAAGGGTAATAAGGGAGTTTTTCCACTTTAAGTGACATTATTCGATTTTTTGGGATTTATTTTATTCAGAGTCTCCACCCGATTTTTTTACGGTGTGCCGGGACACCATTTATTTATTAGAAATCCCAAAACCGAGGAATTTTGACTCTGTTTAAATTGTCTGCGAACCAGAAATCCGGGTAAGGAATTCTGTTAACCCGGGAGAAGGTGTTAGGAATTCCCGAGTCCGTGGTTCTAGCACGGTCCCTTAATGATTAAACTTGGCCTAAATTGTTTAATTACTGCTTTTGTACCTATGTGCATTTTTTGTATTCTTTACCGCTTTTATTATTCTTTTGTATTCAAAGAGTTCTTTTGAGACGAGTCACTTATGCGTAAACCCGTAGAGTTTAAAATGCGTCTAAAATCATGTCACACGGACATGTACACAATTCTCGACACTGAACTCATTAAATAAGATAGATAAAGTGCGCAAGCGCGTAATTTCTTTTCGTTGTCAAAAAGGAACCAAAATCACGTTACGTGGACGTGTACGCAATCTCGATAATTTTAAGAAAATTTGTTCCTAAAAGTGTCTCTACGAGTATTCATTTTAGTCTTCATTTGTGTTACGTAAACATATACACAATTTTGGAAAAA
The DNA here is from genome assembly GCA_005239495.1 of Nicotiana undulata. Taxonomy (NCBI): domain Eukaryota; kingdom Viridiplantae; phylum Streptophyta; class Magnoliopsida; order Solanales; family Solanaceae; genus Nicotiana; species Nicotiana undulata. The sequence continues at coordinate 21,087 of ML296917.1, read as the reverse complement.
GGTATATTTTTAGTTGTTTTCATTCAAAGTTACGTATAACGTATACTTCGATGATTGATTTATTTTCTAAGTTTGAGGTAGTGACTATCTAAAAGAAGTTTGAGATTCACTATATCTAAATTGGATATACTAAATCAAGTCATGAGTTCAGACTATGGCCTAGTTTATCCCAACTTTTATCACTTTAGGCCATCCTAATTCGGTTATTTGGACATGATTCGAAATCGAGTAGCTAAACAATTAGGAACAAACATGCTAACACATTTCACATTTATATGGTAATAAATAAGGCAGATTGGAATTGCGAACATAATGTTACATGCACAAGATTTTGTTACCATTTGACCCGTATACCATACATGGGTATTTATACATTGCTCATGGATCCAACAGAGAACTTTATCCTAAATTTTGCGACATAACAACTTTTTAACATAAAACCAAACTAACGAAACCTCTTGGATTAAGATCATTTGATACCCTTTAGGAAAGAATTTTAAATCAGAAACATTAGGGTGTGCAAACCTGAGCCCTGGTTACTTTATTTAAAACGGACAATCTAGAAAAAGATTCCGAATTTAGATTCTATCTTTTGATAATTGATTTGAAACCAATTTGTGTTCAATAGTGAGAAATTTACAGTTAATTTTGTAAATAAGATACTCCCTATGCTAATTAATCAACAGAAGAGAAAAGATTGTTTAACACAGTTAATGGGTCTAACATTCCAGGCCCCATAGCCTGAAATTCAGACTCCATCAGGCTCAATTAGGCCATGCTCACGAGTCTAGCCCAGCTCGAGTGACCTTAGCAGGTCTGGCCCATAACTGCTATAATAATAAACGTTCCAGATGTAAGGAAATACAATTGATCCTAAGTTTTATATAGTTCAGGTCATATTTACAACTGAGAAGAAAAAATGTATATAAAGGGCTGTAGCTATTACATTACCATAATAATACAGATTTTTAATAGTAGGAAGAATAAAAAGGGAAAACAAAACTAGTTACTGCTCCTATGCAAGCCGGCAACATGTTCTTCAAAGACTTAAACCTGCATTTTTAACATTAATCTAAAATTATAAGTCCAAAGCTTGAATACTTGGACAGTATTGAGGACAGACCTTTGGGCGTTGTAAAAGATGAACCTAACCATGAAGGAGGTTAGATTCAATCCTTAATGATACTCTTAGAAGAACATCATATTCATCCCTTTTATGGACTGAATCTGACCATAAAAGGGGTCAGATTCAGCTCCACGGATCTCAGTTGCAAAAAGAGCGGCACAAAAACAAAAAGATGAAGAAGGAATTAGACTTATTGAAGAAGTATGTGAATTTCAATGCATTATATTCAAATGAGTTTTCATCTCAAGAAGACAATCAAGAATTTGAGGATGAAAGTGACAATTGCTTTGATAATGTGAATGAAAGTGATTCTAATCCTGATAACGGGAATGAAAGTGATTATAATTAGGATTGAGATGTTCATTAGACTATTAAGTTTTATATTTGAGATATTTTTCTTTTTGATGAAGGATTATATGTTATTAATATTAATGTTTTGAATTATGTTTTTTGTTATAATTATATTTAGACGTGCGTGGAATGGTTATGATAATATGGTTGAATTGTAAGAATATAAGCTAGATTAAATAAAAAAACATTTTAAGAATGTAGAGATTACTTGAGAATTTTTATGGGAAAATATTTTGAACCGCGTCAATTTATATGGGAATTTACCTGCAAAAAAGATTTACATGGAGATTTTCTTACCAATATTATATACGGATTTTCCTACAATATATCACTTATGGATATTTTTGGGGATTTCAACTAATTCTTTTGTTTCATTGAAAATTTTACATGGTGATTTACCAGCGAATTATTAGTTGGAATTTTTCTGGGATTTAACATGCAAATATTCTCCTGTGGATTTTACTTGGGATTTTTAAAGGAATTTTCCTGCGGCATATTCTCATAAATATTCATAAGAAAATCCCTTTCGTCCATAAACTTTCCTACGAATTTACTTGAGGATCTTCACGGGGAATTACATGCGGATTTCTTCCTACATAATTTCCCAAGAAAATTCCTTTTGTTTACGAATTTTCACAAAAATACTCTTGCGATTTTTTTGATATGTTTCACTGATAAATCCGCAAGTACGTTACATGGGGATACAAAATCCCAAGGTAATTTACCTGGGGATATTTTAATTCGCAGGTAATAATTATCTACGAAGGTTTTTCCAACGGATTTATTTAGGTAAGAAATTCCGCAGCAAATCAAATTACCTGCGGATATTCCTAGGAAAATCCCCATGTAATCAGCACTTTTCTTGTAGTGAAATACTTTGCACCTAATACTAGAAAGCATATCATTAGGAAGTAACGTGTTAAAATCTATTTTCCACAATAATTCGACCTCTATGTGTGCTACATATGCGTTCTGTTTTCTTTTTTTTGTGGTTATAGGAGGCGTAAGTCAAGTACTGGGCAACACTTGGAGTTACCTAGGATTGAGGGAGGCTCATGAATGCCTGTTTGCAGCCTTGTCATGCCTGAGGCCTTTATAGTTAGTTTAATTGTAGCTCTATCTTTGTAGTGATTTTGTAAAGACACTATTGCAAGGCTGCTAGGACGGGTTTACGCGCTAATTGCTATTTGTGTGCCTCTTTATTTGTCTTTATGCTTTAAGGGCATGCTTAAATAACTTATATTTTACTAAAATAATTAGATATCATGCCTATAACGATTACTCAATAAAAAAAAAACCAGATTTCCCATGTGCTATCTATATGATAAGAAAACTGGTCAAGTTTTAATCCTAAGTAACATCGTAGACCGTTTAAAGCATCTTTTTAATTTTCAGAAGTTCACTGCCTAAATTTACAAGTATTATTTTAGTCCATTTGGGCTCTATTCTAGTGCTGAAACTATTTTGCAAGTACTTGAGTCTATTTTAAATTATTCACAAGAATTAGAACATATTTTTAGCTCTGAAATTATTTCTTTCCTATAAGCACATTAGCACTATTTTGCTATATTTTAAATTTGGAATTTCTTTACAAACGCCTTGGTTCAAATACACCAACGAAAAATCGAGATGAATTTTGCAAGTATTTTTGGCCATTCAATCTTATCATTTACTTAATAGTTTTTATCAGCACGTTTATACCACTTGGCTTTACAAACTTTTGATGAGTAATGTGTTCTTAGTTATATATTGGTCATTAAAAGATTAAAATTACCTTTATACATATTCTGCCATGCTTATTAGTTTAAATTTGTCTTTTTACCATACTTATTCTCAATTATAACCGCCCTGGTAGCTCTGAAGTGGTTGTGCACTGATAGGTGCTGGTGGTGCACTAATAGGGGCTGGCGGTGCACGGTGAGATACCTGAAGGGCTGACTGAAAAGGTCGGGGCGGATGGCCTCTACCGAAAGAATCCCTGCCTCCAGATGAGGCTCCACTGAATCTACCAAAGTGACGGGGCCTCTTGTCAGCCCCCTGACCACCTCCCTGTGACAGAATCATCTCAATCTTCATGGCCACATCGGTCGCATCCTGGAATGAAATATTAGTACCTGACTCCCTGGCCATCTGAAGTCTGATAGGCTGGGCCAAACACTCAATAAATCTCCGAACCCTCTCCCGATCAGTGGGAAGTATCATCAATGCATGTTTGGCTAGGGTGATGAACCTGGTCTCGTACTGAGTGACAAACATAGATCCCTGCTGGAGGCGCTCAAACTGCCTCCGAAGATCCTCTCGCTGAGTAATGGGAAGAAACTTCCCCAAGAATAGCTCGGAGAACTGAGCCCAAGTCAAAGGTGCAGACCCCGCTGGTCTGGTCAAGCAATCGTCTCTCCCCCAAGTATTGGTTGCGCCAGATAATCGAAAAGTAGCGAAGTCAACTCCATTGGACTCCACTATGCCCATGTTCCGAAGAACCTCATGACAGCTGTCCAAATAATCCTGTGGATCCTCTGACGGTGCACCAGTAAAAGTAGTAGTGAATAACTTGGTGAACCGATCTAGTCTCCATAGAGCATCTGCTGACATAGCTGCACCCTCGGATGCCGGTTCCACAATACCCGGCTGAGCTACTCCAATTGTCTGAGGTGCTGGAGTTTGAAACTGAGTGGAAACCTGCTCTGGGGTATGAATAACAGGAGTCTGGGTCCCTCCCCCAGCCTGAGAACCATTTGGTGCAGTAGGATGAAGACCGGCCTGAGCCTCACTCTCCATAAGTCCCACCAAGCGGACTAGAGCGTCCTGAAGCACTGGGGTGGCAATGAACCCCTCCGGGACCTGAGCTGGTCCGACTGGAACCGTCCGGGCAGGAACCCCACCGGCATAGTCTACCTGTGGGTCCTCTACTGGAGTCACTGCTCTAGCTCTGCCTCGGCCCCTAGAACGGCCTCGGCCTCGGCCCCTCCTAGGAGCTGCAATAGGAGAATCAGGCTGTTGATCGGTCGATGAGGAAGCACGCGTTCTCGCACTCTGCGAGAGAGTAATTAGAGACTCAATTAGTATTTAGAATTCAATTGGCACGACAGAGAATGAAAGATGTGAAGTTATTCCTAACTTAGCAGCCTCTGGGGGATAAGTACAGACGTCTCCGTAGCGATTCCTCAGACTCTACCAAGTTTGTCCGTGAGTTGTGAGACCTAAGCAACCTAGTGCTGTGATACCAATTGTCACGACCCGAAATCCCACCTTCGGTCCATGACTGTGTCTAATGTTGAACCCGCTAGACAAGCCAACGTACACAATTACATTAATATATTAACGCTGAAGTAACAGAATTAACTAGTACAATTTATATTCCTTTTTAAGTGCGAAAGTAGATACTTCTTAACTAAATAAAAATACCAATAATACATTCTGTTAGCAATATCCTAGGACCTGGAGTCACTAACTCACGGACTGTCTATGAGATTACTAAATACAAGGTCTGAATAAATAATACATAACCGTCTCAGAACTAAGAACAAAACAAGACAGAATAGAAAGATAAGGGTAGAGGAGACGCCAGAGCCCACGAACGTCTGCGGGTCTACCTTGAAATCTCCGAAGTGGACTGAAGGATACCCCCTCTATCAGTGTCCACCGGGTCCGGCTGTGAAATCTGCACAACATAAAGAAGTGCAGGTGTAGTATCAGTACAACCGACCCCATGTACTAAGCAAGTGCCGAGCCTAACCCCGGCCGAAGTAGTGGCGAGGCTAGACACGACAACGATAGCCTACCTGTACACTTCTACCAAAGATATAGCAGGGAAGTAACAGATATTTAACAGATAAGCAAGTAATACGGGAACATGTAAGGGGGGCAACAAGTATGAAGCAAAATGAGATATCGAAAAAAATAAATAAACAAATAAATGAATGGCACGGCATCACCCTTCGTACTTTTACTCTCGTCCTCACGATGCAACAAGTAAATATATGAAATGAATGGCACGGCAGCACCCTTCGTGCTTTACTCTCTTCCTCACAGTGCAATAATGAATAAATGAAATGAATGGCACGGCATCACCCTTCGTGCTTTACTCTCTTCCTCACAGTGCAATAATGAATAAATGAAATGAATGGCACGGCATCACCCTTCGTGCTTTACTCTCTTCCTCACAGTGCAATAATGAATAAATGAAATGAATGGCACGGCATCACCCTTCGTGCTTTACTCTCTTCCTCACATTGCAATGATAAATAAATGAATAATATTAATGGATGGAACGACATCACCCTTCGTGCTTTACTCTCTTCCTCACATTGTAATAATTAATAAATGAATGATATGAATGAATAGCACGACATCACCCTTCGTGGTTTTACTCTCTTTCTCACATTGCAATGATAAATAAATGAATAATATGAATGGATGGCACGGCATCACCCTTCGTGCTTTACTCTCTTCCTCACCCAAGTAATATCAACAACAAATAACAAATTGGCAAGGAAATCAATTACCGAAATTTCAATTCATAACCACCCGACATGGGAAATAACAAACAAAATCAATACATTTTCCCGAGGGTCTCAACTATAACCAATTCCTTACCAGTACATAACTTCCCAAAAGAACTACTTCATAACACATTGATCATTGAGGAATAACAAGTAATTAAGCAAAACGGACTCACGGGCATACTTGACACACAATGCATAGGTACTCGTCACCTCACCTATGCATTGAACATGATAACACACATAGCACATAGGGCACAATACCTATTCCCTCACCAAAGTTAGGCAAGACACTTATATCGGGTCCAAGAATAGCAATTCAAGCCTCTAATACCACCTTTCCTTTTGAATTCAACTCCGAAACGATAATATCTAGACATAATTAACTTATTAACATCAATAATGACTCATTAATACAATCCCATAGCCTAAATATACAATTCCTAGCATTCTTCCAGAAATACCAAAATTTGACCCCAGGCATGCTTGGTCCAAACACGAGGCTCGGACCAAACCCCGATTACCCATACCCCCACGAGTCCGAATATGCAATTTATTTTGAAATCCGACCCCAAAGTGAGGTTGAATTACCCAAAATCCCATGAACCCTAACTCTACCCAAAAACACCTAATTTCTACTTTGATTTTAGGATTTTAGGCCTATATTCTAGTGATTAGGGAAGGAAAGTGGAAGAAATTGGTGTTAAGAACACTTACCCAAATGGCTATAGAGGGGAAAATGGCTTGGAGGTCTTCAATGGAGTTTGAGAAAGAAGGGAATGGTGAAAATTGATGAAATCCCGTATGGTATTCTGTTTTTTGACATTTTAAAATCACTGGGCAAATTTTCCCTTCGCGTTCGTGGAGCAAGGGCCGCGTTCGCGAAGGTCTGACTTCCTAGGCTTCCGCGTTTGCGATCCCACGCCCGCATTCGCGAAGAACAACGCTACCCAGCCCCCCTCCCCCAACCTCACCCTAACCCTACGCATCCACACACTTGGGGATGCGTTCGCGTAGAGACACCTTCTGGTGCTCCGCGTTCGCGTCTCCCTCTACGCGTTCGGGTAGAGTAAAACCCAGGCCTCACCTACTTACTCTTCGTGTTCACGAGGGTTGGCCCGCGCTCGCGACGAGTAGTTCATCAGACACCAGAAAAACCTCAAAAAAACGCACTAGCTTTTCTAACGTTTTGCACCCCGATACCCGTCTGAAACTCACCCGAGCCCTCGGGGATCAACACCAAAGATACACACAACTCCCAAATCATCCTACAGACTTATTCAAGTACTAAAACCACCGAAATGACATAAAAATCAATGAATTAAACCTCAAAACTCATAGAATTTTCTTAAAACTTCATAAGGCTCAATTATTCCAATTTTGATCCGAAACACGTCATATTAAGTCCGTTTTACACCAAACTTTACAGATAACTCATATAACACATATTAAACCTGTTTTGGGCTCCGGAACCATAATACGGGCCCGGTAACACAGATTTCAAATCAAATTCTATTTTCAAAAGTCTTTATTATTTTCAGAAAACAATTTTTCTTTAAAAATTCATTTCTCGGACTTGGGACCTCGGAATTCGATTACGGGCATACGCCCAAGTTCCATATTTTCCTACGGACCCTCCGGGATCATCAAATCACGCTTCTGGGTCCGTTTACCAAAAATGTTGACCAAAGTCAACTATATTCAATTAATTACTGCAAAATTCAACTTATTATCAAACTTTCAAATAAAGGCTTCCTGGCTACGCGCCCGAGTTGTGCACGTACATCGAGGTGAGATTAACGAAGGCTTTCAAGGTTTCGGAACACAGATTTAGTTAAATTAGCACAGGATGACCTTTTGGTCATCACATCTTCCTCTTTTCCTTAATTGTTTATATTTCAATTAATATTTATTTTTTCCTTTCCTACCCACCCTCTTTTCCTTAGTTGCATATCTTGTTCCTCCTTCCATTATTTGTTTACTTTGAAGCTTTCTTTGTTTTCATGTACATCCTCTCCCTCTATCCCTTTTTTATTTATATTTTTTTATATGCTTTATTTTTCTTTCCATGCATATCCTACTCCCTTCCCTTTATTTGTAGATTGCGTATCTACTTATTCTCTTAACTTTTATTAGCTAACATGTTTTAAACATCTCTCTTATTTATTTGTTTAATTTCTGTTAATTGCATTTACTTTACATTTATTGCTTTCTTAAGTTTACCTATTCTTGTATTGTTTTATTTCAAATTGACTCCATGTCTACTATTTTATACTATATTTGCTATATGTTAGCGCTTTGATAACTGTCATCCCGTTCATATTTCCTCCACTTGAAATTTTTTACACTAGCACACTTGTAGCGGTTGCGTGTTTTCACGGCCGTGTACTCTTAAAATTCCTTTTAAGGGAATGTTTTGTGGGTAGGTCGGTCAACAATGCGCCGACGGTCACAGACATTCCACTCTCAAATTGTCCGCTTGGGGGAACCTTTGGTCTAGACAACCTAATCCTGTTCTATCGAGCACAACCTGATATGATTGTTTTTTTTTTTAGAGAAATCATATTTTCTATAAACCTAGGTCGAGTTAATATCCTAGGTATATTAAGTCCGACAGTATTACCATGCCCAAGTCCAAAGGGTCTACGATCCTAGAAGGGTTTCATCATAATTTATTTGCTTTTTTATGGAATGAACGTGCCAACATGCTGACTATTGTCTCTCAATTAACCAAATCTAGGAGGGACAAGACTAACTCATTGAAAGTGTCACGACCCCGAAACCAACCTAGTCGTGATGGCGCCTATCAAGGAACTAGGCCAGCCGACACATTCCCCAAACAATTCGACAATTCATAATAAGGATGTTTTAAGCTATTAATTAATAAAACTTCATAGCATAAGACTAAATAACAAAGTGCGAGAAAAGAACAAAAGCCTGACATCGAGTTGTCACAAGTCACGAGCATCTACTAAGGTATTTTCGAGCACAACTAAGACTTTATACAATCAAGAATACAACAATTAAAGTCTAAAGGAAGATAGGAGGGAGAAGAGAAAGGCTTCGATCGCTATGCACCTACCTTGCCAAACTCCGAATATCCGCGACGGATGGAAGAATCAGCGCTCGCTATCACGTCCAGCAGCCCGTGGATCTACACACAAGGTGCAGGGAGTAATGTGAGTACGCCAACTCAGTAAGTAATAAAGGTAAATAAGGACTGAGTAGTAAGAAACACATAAATCCACGTCATAAAATCTCAGCAAGTACATCATGCTTTCAAATCAGTATATAAGTCAAATCATCTCGTTTAAAATCTAATTTCTGTAAAAATCTGTCACGACCCCAAATCTAAATTGGTCGTGATGGTGCCTATCATGGAACTAGGCCAGCCAAATTAATACTCAAAACGTAAAGAATCTTTCATTTATATCATCACAAATCTGACAATCCAATAAACTTTCGTTTAATCATTTTTTTTATTTTCAGATAGATAAAGCTACGCTGGATATTAAATACAACCCCAAGATCCCGGAGTCACTGGTCATGAGCACCTAACAAAATATACAAGTCTGGATGAACTCTATAATAGTAAGTGGGAGAAAGCAGGGCTGCGAACGTGTGCAGCTACCTTGCGAATCTCGGAGAAGTCTCTGGAATAGATAGACAACTCACTCTGCCCTAGCACCTAGATCTGCACACAAGGTGCAGGGAGTAAGGTGAATACACCAACTTAGTAGTAATGAAAGTAAATAAGGTCTAAGCAGTAAGAAACACATAAAATCAAATCATATATTCACAATAAGCACAGTCTTTATTTCCAAAAATGTATACGTTAAATCATCACGCTTAAAAAGTCAATTTCAATAAAACTCCTTTGAAAAATGTGATTTCTAACGGTTTCAATAAAATGTCCAAGAAGTTTAGTGAGAAATTATATGAATCATAAGTATCCATTCGGGCAAAAACAAGGATAATAAACCCCCCTCTAGCATAACATCACTCAGAATCAGTCCCTCAACATGCCTCACAATCACTCATAATCAGCCCCATGCCTCCCAATCACTCGTCACCCGGCACTCGCACTCAGTAGGTACCTGCGCTCACTGGGGGTGTACAAACTCCGAGGGGCTCCTACAACCCAAGCGCTATATTGCTGCGGCGTGCAACCCGATCCACATGTCTCGTTGCGATGTGAAACCCGATCCAACATCTCTCGTTGCGGCGTGCAGCCCGATCCAACATATATCTCTGCGGCTTGCAGCTCGATCCATATATGTATATGTAGTTGCGGCGTGCATCCCGGTCCATATATACTCCTCACGATATAGGCTCTCGGCCTCACTCAGTCAGAAATCTCTCAAAAGCCAATTGGGCAATCAGTAAAACAGGGTACTCGACCAAAAATATCATTTTATGCATCAAAGTAGTGTAAAGGAGACTGAGTTCGAAATCAGTTAAGCATAATATGACTGAGCGTAAATCATAAGTTAACATAGTGAGGAAAAAACAGTAAACATCCCCCAAGGGATCTAAACAGGTCGGCACAAGTCCCCAAACATGGCGTACATCCCAAAATATAGTAATAGTCCTACAAGAGTGAATATCATATGAATTAGAATCAAGTACGCAACTTAATAGTTGTCACGGGACTGACCAAGTCACAATCCCCAAACAGTGCGCGCCACACACCCGTCATCTAAGCATGTGCGCCACTCCAAAACAATGATAAAATGTGAAGTCCGGGGTTTCATTCACTCAGGACGAGAATTACAGTCATTACTTACCTCAAACCGGCCCGAAAACTACTCCGCAATGCTCTTGCCTCTCGAATCGGCCCCCAATTGCTCCGAATTTAACCGAAACCAGATTAATTTCATCAATATATGCTAGGGAGGTGAAACCCATTCAAAAATTATCAAAATTAAGCACAAATCCCGAAATTGGCCAAACCCGATCCCCCGGCCCACGTCTCGAAATTTGATAAAAATAACAAAACCGGAATCCTTATTCTTCCAAGAGTCTACCCATATAAAATACATCAAAATCCAACTGCAATTGATCCTTCAATTCCTCAATTAAAGTCTCCAAATTCCCAAGCCCTAAACCCCCAATTTAGGCACTAAGTTTCCATAAATTTCACCCTTAATCAGTCCAATAATCACATAGAAATGAGTTTGAGGTTCAAAAAGCTTACCTCCACGATGTTCTCTTGATTTCCATCTTCAAAACCCTCTCTCAAAGCTCAATTCCGGATGAAAATTTTGGTTAAATAACCCAAATTCGCGAAGGCTGGATATTTATACTTTCTGCCCAGTGAAACCGCACTTGTGGTCCTTTCTTCGCGCCTGCGGACCCGCGCCTGCGGACCCGCACCTGTGGTCCCAGGTCCGCACCTGCGCATTTCAATTAAGGGACCAAACACTCGCACCTGCGACCAAACCCCCGCACCTGCGACCTTTCATCGACCTGGCCATTTCCGCACCTGCGTGTGTCTCCTCGCACCTGCGGCTTCCCTTCCGCAGGTGCGGCCACACCAACAACACAGTACCAACAACATTTTCTGCTGCATTTTCCATCTTTAAAACTTCCGATAACCTTCCGATAACATTTTCTGCTGCATTTTTCTTATACTTATGCGATCGCGTATTAAGGGTCGAATTTGCGTTGTTTTGTGAGTTTTTGATCCGCGATCGCATGTGTGTTTCTGCGATCGCATAAGTAAGTTGTGGGGAAGCCCATTTTAGTGCTTCGTGATCGCAAGGCCAATTCCGCGATCGCGGTGAAGGAAATATCTGGGCAGAAAGTTTAAGTTTCAAAAATGAGGGTTTTAGGCCATAACTCAAAAAGGCATTAGAGAGATCGGGAGAAGGAGGATTTGGAATAGATTTTCAGTGGGATTCTTGTGGTAAGTGTTCTTCAATCACTTTTGGTTTAATTTCATGAATTAGTCTTGATTTTTATCATGTAATTTGAGGAATCAAAGTGGAAATTGGGGAAGAATGGGAGGAAAATTTGGGAATTTCTTTTGATGATTTGAATTGGTATTTGAGGTCGGATTTTGGTAAATTTGATATGGGTAGACTCGTGAGGGAATGAGAATTCTAGTTTTGTGATTTTTATCAAATTCTGAGGCGTGGGCCCGGGGGCCAGGTTTGGCTAAATGCAGGAATTATGCCTAAAGTTTATAGATTTCGGTTGGGGTTCATCTCCCTAACATATTTTGATGTTATTGATCTGATTTGGATAGACTCAGAGCATTTGGGAGCCGATTCGAGGGGCAAGAGCATCGCGGAGTAGTTTTTGGACTGTTTGAGGTAAGTAACGATTGTAACTCTAGACCTGAGGGTATAAAACCTCGATATTTTGTATTGTTTGGTAAATGCGGTAACGCACATTCTAGGTGACGAGCGTGTAGGCGTGCACCGATAGGGATTTTGACTTGGTCCGTCCCGTAACGACTATTAAGCCGCATAATTGATTTGAAATCATGAGATATCCTATATTTTAGAGATTTATAGTTATTTATGGGTTGTAAGCATGTTTGGGGCCTTGTGCCGATCTGTTTAGACCCTCAGGGGTATTTTTACACTATTCTCACACTATTTTTGATAGAAAATTCTATGAACTTAGTCATGTTTATTATTGTTGCTATTTCACTATTTTTACACTGTTTTGGAATACTGTGAGGTATTTTGGGCAGAGTCCCGTGTTGTTGAGATGAATTGCTCGAGTGGCTTGAGAGGATGACTGAGTGAGGCCGAGAGCAGAGATTGTGAGGATAGTTATGGGTCGGGCTGCACGTCGCAGCAGATATTATATGGATCGGGCTGCACGCCGCAGCATATGTATATTGGATCAAGGTGCACGCCGTAGCAACATAGTGCTTGGGATGTAGGAGACCCTCCGGAGTCTGTACATCCCCGGTGAGCACAGTCGACTATATATATATATATTGGATTGGGTTGTGCGCCGCAGCATATGTTATGTTGATCGGGCTGCACGCCGCAACATATTTTAGGTTGACCGGGCTGCACGCCGCAGTAGTTGAGTGGTTACCTGGTACTTGTTGAGTGAGAGTGCTTAGTGTGAGCATGAAATATTGATAGTGGAGTCACGAGTGACTGAGATACCTTGTTATGAGAGATATTGTGCTTGAGTGGCTGTTACATTGTGAAATTTACTGTTGTTCCCTCTCTTCTTTATACTGAGCCTTCTAGTAAAAGTTGAATTGCTATTTTATAAATTCATGACTTATAAATGCTCATCACTACACTCAAGTATTTGGTTACTTTGGTTACTTAATGAGTTGGCGTACCCACGTTACTCCCTGCACCTCTTTGTGCAGATCCAGGTACCGGACCATCTCGCTAGTTGATTTTCTGACGTGCTTGGAGTTTGTTCGAGGATCGAGGTAGCTGCTCAGCGTCCCCATCTCACCTCATTTCCTTTCCCCAGTTCATAGTTTTGTCTTTCATACTTCATAATTTTGTAGTAGCAAAGTCACTTCGTTATACATTGTATTTATCGTCCTAGATGCTCATGACAGTTGACTCCAGAGGTCTGGGTCGGTATTAGATTTTGATCATTGGGATTATTATTTTCTTGTTGAACTTGTCTTAAAAAAAAATCTTTGTCAAAATATGAAGATATATTTATTATAAACGGAAAAATGTTGATTTCATTGTGATTAAAGGGCTAGCCTAGTTACGATAGGCGCCATCATGGTCCTTGTGGATTTGGGGTCTTGACAAGTTGGTATCAGAGCACTAGGTTACATAGGACTCAACGGTCATGAGCAGGTTTAATAGAGTCTTCGGATCGGTACGGAGACGTCTGTACTTATCTTCGAGAGGCTACAGAACCCTTAGGAAAAATCTCACATTCTTCGATTCTTGTCGTGCGAATCCATTTTATTCAGCCATGTAACCTAGGCTCTGATACCAACTTGTCACGACCCCAAATCTAAACTAGTCGTGATGGCGCCTATCGTGGAACTAGGCCATCCAAATCAATACTCAAAACGTAAAGATTCTTTCATTTATATCATCACAAAACTGACAATCCATAAAGGGTTCGTTTAATCTTTTTTTTCCAGACAGATAATGCTACGCTAGATATTAAATACAACCCCAAGATCCCGGAGTTACTGGTCATGAGCACCTAACAAAATATACAAGTCTGGAAAATGAACTCTATAATAGTAAGTGGGAGAAAGCAGGGTTGCGGACGTGTGCAACTACCTTGCGATACTCCAAGAAGTCTGTGGAACAAATAGACAACTCACTCTTCCCTAGCACCTTGATCTGCACACAAGGTGCATGGAGTATTGTGAGTATGCCAACTCAGTAGTAATGAAAGTAAATAAGGTCTGAGCAGTAAGAAACACATAAAATCAAATCATCAATTCATAATAAGCACAATCTTTCTTTCCAACAATGTATACCTTAAATCATCACACTTAAAAAGCCGATATCAGTAAAAATCCTTTGAAAAATGTGATTTCCAACGGTTTTAATAAAATGTCCGAGAAGTTTAGTGAGAAATTATATGAATCATAAGTAGCCATTCGGGCATAAACATGGATAATAAACCGCCCCTCGGGCATAACATCACTCGGAATCAGTCCCTCAGCATGCCTCACAATCACTCATAATCAGCCCCTCGGGCAACCTCACAACCACTCATGCCTTCCAATCACACGTCACTCGGCACTCGCACTCAGTAAGTACTTGCGCTCACTAGGGGTGTACAGACTCCGGAGGGGATCCTATAGCCAAAGCGCTATATCGCTACGACGTGCAGCCCGAGCCAATATCGCTGCGGCGTGCAACCCTATCCATATGTCTCGCTGCAGCGTGCAGCCCGATCCAACATCTCTCGTTGCGGCGTGCATCCATATCCGACATATCTCGATGCGGCATGGAGCCTGATCCATATATGTATATGTAGTTGCGGCGTGCATCCCGGTCCATATATACTCCTCACGATATAGGCTCTCGGCCTCACTCAGTCAGAAATCTCTCAAAAGCCAATTGGGCAATCAGTAAAACAGGGTACTCGACCAAAAATATCATTTTATGCATCAAAGTAGTGTAAAGGAGACTGAGCTCGAAATCAGTTAAGCATAATATGACTGAGTGTAAATCATAAGTTAACATAGTGAGGAAAACGGTAAACAACCCCCAAGGGGTCTAAACAGGTCGGGACAAGGCCCCAAACATGAGGTACAAACCAAAATATAGTAATAGTCCTAAAACAGTGAATATCATATGAATTAGATACAAGTACGCAACTTAATAGTGTCCATGGGACGGACAAAGTTACAATCCCCAAATAGTGCGTGCCACACACACGTCAACTAAGCATGTGCGCCACTCCAAAACAGTGATAAAATGTGAAGTCCGAGGTTTCATACCTTCAGGACGAGATTTACAGTCATTACTTACCTCAAACCGGCCCGAAAACTACTCTGCAATGCTCTTGCCTCTCGAATCGGCCCCCAATTGCTCTGAATCTAACCGAAACCAGATTAATATTATCAATATATGCTAGGGGCGAAACTCATTAGAAAATTATCAAAATTAAGCACACGTCCCGAAATTAGCCAAATTCGACCCCCAGGCCCACGTCACGGAATTCGATAAAAATCAAAAAACCGGAATCCTTATGCTTCCACGAGTCTACCCATATAAAAGGCATCAAAATCCAACCACGATTGACCCTTCAATTCCTCATTTAAAATCTCCAAATTCCCAAGCCCTAAACCCCACATTTAGGCACCAATTTTCCATAAATTTCACCCTTAATCAGTCCAATAATCACATAGAAACGAGTTATAGGTTCATACATCTTACCTCCATGATGTTCTCTTGATTTTCCTCTTCAAAACCCTCTCTCAAAGCTCAATTCCAGATGAACATATTGGTGAAATATCCCAAATTCGCGAAGGCTGGATATTTATACTTTCTGCCCAGTGAAACCGCACCTGCGGTGCCAGGTGCGCACCTGCGCATTTCACTTAAAAGACCAAACACTCGCACCTGCGACCAAACCCCCGCACCTGCAACCTTTCATCGAGCTGGATATTTTCGCACCTGCGCGTGCCTCCTCGCACCTGCCGCATCGCACCTACGACTTCCCTTCCTAGGTGCGGCCACACCAGCAACACAACACCACCAACATTTTTTGCTGCATTTTCCAACTTTAAACCTTCCGATGACCCTCTGAAATCACCCCGAGCCCCTCGGGGCCCTAACAAATGATACCTGCAAGTCATATATGATCACCCGAACTTAGTCGAACCTTCGGAACACCCCAAATAACATCAAAACACCAAATAAACTCATGATTCAAGCCTAAGGATTTCTAAACTTCCGAAATTCGCCAACGATGCCGAAACTAACCAAACCACCTCCGAATGACCTGAAAATTTACACACACACCTCCAAAATGACACCACGAACCTGTTCCAACTTCCGGAATTCCATTCCTACCCCGATAGCTAATTTTCCACTGCCGGCCGGAAATCGCCAAAAACTCAATTTTGCCAATTCAAGCCTCATTCTACTCTGGATCTCAAAATAACATTCCGAACACACTCCTATGTCCCAAATCACCTAACGAAGCTATCCGAGCCATAAAATCCACATTTCGAGGTGATTTACCTATAAATCAACTTCCGGTTGACTTTTCTAACTATAAAGCTAAATTAAGAGACTAAGCGTCTCATTTCTCTCCACATCCACACCGAGCCACAACCATTCAACCTTACACAACATAAAAGAGCTGAACAACACATAGTAACCCAAGTGCGTTCAATATCCGCATCTGCGATCTCGCAGGTGCGGACCATTGTGCGCACCTGCGGCATCCCTCACGCATCTGCGGCCTTGCACCTGTGGTCCCCAATCCGCAGGTGCAGAAATGACAGAAACAGCAGCTGCTGCTGCTCAAACCAAGATCCATTCTTTCCATTAACCATCCGAATTTATCCCGAGGCCCTCGGGATCTCAACTAAAAAGTACCAACAAGTCATATATCATCACCCGAACTTAGTCGAACCCTCGGAACACCAAATACAACACAAAAACACCAAATTAACTCCAAATTCAAGCCTAAGCATTTCTAAACTTCCAAAATTCGCCAACGATGCCAAAATCAACCAAACCACGTCCGAATGACCTGAAGTTTTGCACACACATCCCAATTGACACTCCAAACATATTCCAACTTCCGAAATTCCATTTCGACCCCAATAGCTAATTTTCCACAACCGACCGGAAATCACCAAAAATCCAATTCCGCAAATTCAAGCCTAATGCTACCACAAACCTCCGAATATCATTCTGAACATACTCCTAAGTCTCAATTTACCTAACGAAGCTATCCGGCTTATAAAAACAACATTCCGAGACCATATGCCCATAAGTCAACTTTCGGTTGGCTTTTCCAACCATTTAACCAAATCAAGAGAATAAGTGTCTCATTTCTCACCACAACCACTCCGAACCCGAGCCAACCGACCCAACACATCATAAATGAGCTAAACAACACAAAAATGAAGCAAAAATAAAAAAAAACAGGGCAAATCTCACGGAACGACCGACCGAGTAGATACAAGTTTACAAAGCGTTTTCCTAAGCCTTTACGGCAATTTTGTGGCACTTGATATGTTGTTTCTTGTATAGCAATTTTGTGACAGCCAAGACATGCAATTTAATGATATTTGGAACCTTTTACCATCATTGCTTTGGATTTCCAACTAAAGAATGTATTAATGAACATGATCTAAATGAAGGGATTTCTGTTAGTTTTATTTCAACCAATTTTACAACAACATAAATTTTTTAGATTTACTATCTTCTTAATATGAAAAGATGGCATGAAGTAAAACCAGGTCTAAGTCCAATGATCGTTAATGGATAAACTAGTGAGATACTGACAAAAACATAATTATTTAGTCTTAATTAGTTAGTTATTCCTAGTACCGCCACCATGACATATTAACTCTTAAGGTGTATTATCCTAAACTGTTCCACTATCGATTATAAGTCGATGGTTTGGGCGGTTATATTATTATATAGAAACGTGATCCTAAGTGATTATGCAAAGTAATTAAACATTAAACACAAGTAGTAATTAGAGAATAAAATGTAAACAAGAGTAACAACGAATTAAGCCAAATAATACAATGATAAAACCACCTCATCCGAGCGACTAAGATGTCATTGATATTTCAATTCTGGTTCAGTACAAATGAACCAAAAAAAGAATATATTCAGTGGTAGGGTTTAGAATTTCACTTAAGTGTGTCAAATTATAAAAAATTAAATATTTCGATGTCAAGGGGATTCAATATAGTAATTATACATAAAATAAAATTTTATTATCTAATAATACAATATAATTTTTTGACGAATGAGTGTGGATCGGCACCCCTTGATTGAAGGTGGCTCCTCCACTGGAAACATTTAAAGAGGCAGCCCATGTCCATGCAACAAAGAAATGAATAAAATGTATAAGGAAATGCAAATCATTCTTGTCACGACCCGAAATTTTCATCGTCGAGATCGTGACCCAATATTTCACTTACTAGGCAACCCAACGTTAGAGGATTCTTAATGCCAACTTTAGCCAATTTCAATAACAAGAACAATTAAGCTAAACATAATCTAAAACTGGTTTGCGGAATAGCATAAAACCCATAACAACTGATATATTTAGGATCTGGAGTCACAACTCACGAGCTACTATAATTTACTACAAGCAGAATTTGAAAGAAAATGCATTATTCTGAAGGAAAAGGAACAGTAAAATAATATGACTATGAAGAGACTCCCTAATTCTAATTTTGGAATTCGACCTCAATTCTAGGTGTAAATCCCAAATTTACAAAAATCCCTAAATCTACCCAAAATCCCCAATTTACACCATGAAACACAAGATTTTTGGTTGAAATCTAAGGAAGTCTAGTAGAAGATTGAAAGAAACTAGTTTAGAATCACTTACCAATGATTTGGGAAATAATAGTTCTTTCAAAAATCACCTCTAGGGTTCTTGAGTTTGAAAATTTGAAGAATGAACCAAAAATCCTCTCTAAGTCCTATTTGATAAGGTGCAGATGTCGCATTTGCGAAGCGACCTGGGGTTCGCAAATGCGAGCCCCGCAAATGCGAGCCCCGCAAATGCGAAGAATCCATCGCATATGCGAAGATAATCACACCCCTGCTTTCTTCGCAAATGCGAAGAATAGTTTGCAGATCCACCAGCAAATACGACCCATTGATCGCATTTGCGATCACTGCTTACCCAACCCCACTTTGCAAACGCAAAGTTTTGTTCGCAAATGCGAACTCTGGCCTCCTCACCTACTCTTCGCAAATGCGAACCTATCAGAGGCCGCAAATGCGAAGAATGCGAGGACTGAGGCCCGTAACAAAATCTGAAACACACTAGTACTATTCTAAGTCCAATTTTCAATCTGTTGTTGTCACGCCCCAAAACCGGTCCAGGTCGTGATGGCGCCTAACGGCGAGGTTAGGCAAGCCAACGAACAACAATAACAATGAAAATACGGAACACAATAACAACATGGGGTAAGGCCGTAGAAATAAAATGAACCACAGCTAGGCCCAATACATATACAACCCCGATAACTACAACAAGTGTGTGCCAAGACTAGTGTCACAGTGTCAACGGGCGGCTACATAGATACAACA
>ML296915.1:409-13873 GCA_005239495.1 Nicotiana undulata | reverse complement strand
TTATAAATGACACGACGGAACTATTCCCGGTCTCGGAATTTCATTCGGACCTCGGAAACATAAAATCACCTTACAAGCCAGATTTCAAATTCTTTAAAAACCTCAAAACTTCATTAACTCCAATTTTTCCTCATTTGGATCCGAAACCAATCAAATCAAGCCCGTTTTACACCAAATTTCACAGATAGGACAAACAACACATAATAAACCTGTCCCAGGCTCCGAAACCGTAATACGGGCCCGGTAACACGGTTTTCACATAATTATTCATTTTCAAATTCCTTTATTATTTTCAGAAAACAATTTTCTTTAAAAATTCATTTCTCGGGCTTGGGACTTCGGAATTCGATTCCAGGCATACGCCCAAGTCCCATATTTTCCTACGGACCCTCCGGGACCGTCACATCACGGGTTCGGGTTCGGGTCCGTTTACCAAAAATATTGACCAAAGTCAACTTTATTCAATTATTCAATTCAAAAATCCCATTTTTATCAAATTTCCACATGGAAGCTTCCCGGCTACCTGCCCGAGCTGCGCACACATATCGAGGTGAGATTAGCGGAGGCTTTCGGGGCCTCGGAAAACAGATTTAGCTGGAATTACTTAGGATGACCTTCTGGGTCATCACAGATACTTCCAAAGGGAGGGCAATCCTACCGATGCCGGGGTCGAGGCAAACCCAACATGCAATTGTCAATCCAAAAAGTCTTGAGTAATAAAGGTACATTCAGTAGACCACCTCCTGAAACCTCAGACACCAGTGAGTACCTCCCATCCCGGGAAACTTTTGAGGGTGACTCGGTGCAAGCACAACTGGGAGCTCAATCACAACAATTCTCTAGGAGACTCCGCTTGGTCAATGAACCAACTTCCTCCTCTAGTTTGTCTGAAGGTTTGGAGGGGGGCAGTCAAGCATCTGAACCCTCTCCCCCACCTGCTATAGCCACTCCAATTAAAATGGATGATGATGATGAGATCCCGGACGATGGGAGAGGGGGTGATACAACTGTTTGGGGTTTGGCTAGATCATTGAAGCCGGAGGTATGGGCGGACTTATTTGTTAGTGAAAAAGCATATGCTAAGTTCAAATAATAGTGGTCCCAAAGGTCTCTCACTCTTAAGAAACAATTCTTGACAAAAGACCTGAGCAAGCACAACTTCAATGTCCTCAAGAAATTTGAAGAGAGAAAAGGATGGAAGCGGTTTACCAGCCGTATGCAAGATGCAAATGTACCAAGTCAAAGAGTTATATGCTAATGTTGCCCACATCAAAAAGGGAACCAAGGTGACGATGGTTAGGAATATGAAAATCCACTTTGATGCCCAAGCATTAAACAAATATATAAGATTTGAGGAGGTAGAAGCAGTGCAATATTTGGAAAAGCTAGCTATGGGTGATGCAGTTCGCCCGTGGCTAGCTGAGATACTAGAAATTCTGGGGACAACACCTGCATGGCTCACAGCAGGAGTTCAGATAGTCCGAGCCACCCTAAACTTTAAACAAAAGGGTGGCAAACATTCGTGTGCAGCCGTCTTGATCCGTGCCTCCATGAAAACATCCTTCCTCTTCCCCGTGCAGTATTTGTGGATTACATCATGGCCGGGTTTCCTATAAATGTGGGAGCATTGATGTCCTACAATATTTCAAATGCAGTCCTGAAAGAGGAGAGGTCATATCCCTACCCTAATTTCCTCACATAATACTTCCAAGATCAAAGGGTAGAATCAAGGCACTTTGATGTTGAGGTAAAGGCTAAGAAGCCTTTTTCATGGTACCACCCCCAGGGAGAGGACAACCCTAAGTTCAAGGGTAAAGCCACTACCTCAACTGGCTAGTCTGAAGAGCCAGGGGTAGTGGCCACTGGTTCAGTTGTCGAGCCCTCCACAGCAGCCGGTACTTCTACCGGAGCAGCAGCCATGCCTCCTTCGTCCTCTGGACCATCTGCATCAGCTAGGTTTGCAGTGCTGACCTCATCTACTTACCCTCAAACTGCGTTGCGAGTCTCCCAGACACTGGCGAGCCTCAACAACTGGATGCAGGCAGCTACCACAAAGCTGACTGTCATATCCAATGTTGTTGCAGCACAGTCATCAGCCCCAGCAGAGCCTCAAATACCTCCATCAGTGAAGGACTCGTTGAAGAAAATTTTGGACAACCAGAAGAATATCCTAGAGACTCTAGATACTCATAGGAAGATCATCAAGGATTTGGGGAAACGGGTGAAAAGGATTAGGAAGACTCAGACATCAAAAGAGACGGTGGACAAGTTGAGCAAGGAGGTTGAGAAGATTTATTCTGCCGGAGACCTTCCATTGTATCTACTCATGGAGCAGACAGTCCCATCAACACATGCAGTAGTGACAGAGACATTAGAGGCAGCATCCGGCCAGTCTGAGGAGCCAGCTGCAACTACACACTACTAAGGAGTTCATACAGATGCTCAGCAACCCAGTAGTCCCTTAGTCAGAAGATGTTGAGATACAGTTAGAGGAGACAGAGGGTGTTGAGGACCCCATGCAGGCTGAGGACACTACACATGTTGAGGACCCCATGCAGACTAACACCACATGGGGAGTTTTCTTTACTCTCTACCCCTTTTCCTGTTCTTATTTTGAATAGCATTGAGGACAATGCTCATTTTCATTAGGGGGTGGTTCATTTTGATTGACATTTGTTGACATTTGGTATGTAAGAACTATTACACTATTTTTCTTTATCTTTATTTTCCCTTTTGGTATGTATATATTTTTACCATTTGACGTATATATTCATTTCCATTATGTATATATTCGCTTTACTTCATTTTTTATATATTCAGTTTACTTTCCGTAGTTTACTTCATAACTTCTTTTGTTTTTTTTCCTTAGTATCATAACTTCTTATTTACTTTAGTAGCTTCTTTTTAAGTTGTTAGCTTCTTTTTATGTTTTGTGTGAACAATAAGCTTTTTGTTTTCTTAATTCCACGGTTCTTTCCAAAGGTGAATGTTGTGTAAACCGGGTGGCTCTTCCCAACGATAGATGGCGTGACAACCTTCTTAAGGGATTGAGTCCATTTTCTTTATGTTTTGATAGATATAATAGTAATGAATAAAAGTGTCTCAAGAATGCTTCACTTGGTACTAACACATTTACCTTCGACCTTATGGTTAAAAACAAATTTGATTATCAAAGAATAGATCTAGTTGTGGCCTTTAGACTTTTGTGTTGACTAAAACAATCATCGAGCGGTTTCTTCGAGCCATTTATGATTTTCAATCTTAGCTAGGGTTGTTGTGGGCCCTCGACTTTGTTCTCTTTAACAATCCAGTAGCTTGAGAGGTGAGGTGTTGAATTGCAAGTCCAAGTCCCGTGTCAATAAGTCTAGAACTTGCCCTGAGTGTTTGTTTAGGCAAAATTCTAAGTGTATCTCGACTTGAGAAATAATTGTAGGATCTCCTTGATCCAATTTGAAACTCTAAAGCTTCTATAGCCTACCAATGTGATATCCCTAACTCTTGATGCTCTAGTGTGGCATTAGAACTATGGTACTCAAAAGTCAAAACATTTGTTGTTGATAATTCATTTGTGTTGAGGGTAATTGTTAGTCCCAATTGATGCATGATTGATTCACCTTAGGGCAACTAAAATATCCTTTTTTCTAGTGGAGGTGAGAATTACCGTATTTGCTTGAGGACAAGCAAAAGCTTAAGTTTGGGGGAGTTGATAAGTAGGGATTTTGACCTCTTATTTTCTCTCGTTTACTTGTGTTTTAGGTCAAAAATGCTTAAAGATATTCCCGGAAACTAATGAAATGTTCTTGCTTGCAGGAATTATTCAATATGAGCCAAAGGAATCAAAATCAAATCATAAAGGGGTCAAAAGTTGAACAAAAACCAAAATAGGGCAAAGAGGCTTGCAGTACGGACCGCACAAGTATTGTGCAGACGCAAAAGCCATTGTGAAAAACTATACGGTCCGCAAGAAGGAGATTCAAAGACTTGGTATTTGTCAACATGTGGAGTGCGGACCTCACCAATATTGTACGGCCGCAAAAAGTCCCTGTGCGGCCGCAATCAAAGTTATGCAGTCCGCGATGAACGAGAATCAGAGAGTTGGAAACTTGGGGAAAATGAAGGAGTGCGGACCGCACCAAAATTGTGCGGTCGCACACACAATTGTGCGGTCCGCGATGATGAAGATTCAAAGAGTTGCTTCAAGTCAAAGTCAAGGAAGTGCGGACCGCATCACTTTTATGCGGCCTCATAATCATGAGCGCGACTGCACTCAGAATTGTGCGGTCTGCAAAAGTCCAGCTCAAGGAAGAATCCAAAGTGAAGAACGCGGACCGCATCACAATTATGCGGCGGCGAAAGCAAGAGTGAGGCCGCACTCAAAATTATGCGGCCGCACAACCTCCGTAGGGGTATTTTTGTCAGATATTTTTAGCTTAGTATAAATAGAACTTTTTGTCATTTTTAGGTTATGTTATGTTTTAGGAGAGCACCTGAGTCGCCTACTTTTACTGTTTTGGTATTTTTGTACTAGATTTGTCTTTAAACGCAAGATTT
This sequence comes from Nicotiana undulata, assembly GCA_005239495.1. Lineage (NCBI taxonomy): Eukaryota > Viridiplantae > Streptophyta > Magnoliopsida > Solanales > Solanaceae > Nicotiana > Nicotiana undulata. The sequence goes on along the minus strand of ML296915.1, from coordinate 9,322 downwards.
TCTTCCCATAATCTAATATTATGGATTCTATCTTAATTTCTTCTTTAATTTCTTCTATTTCCATGAGTAGCTAAACCCATAGCTAAGGTTGTGACTCAAACCTAGTGTGGGTATTTAATGGGTGTTTGATTTAGGGCTTGTTTGCGAATGGGTTAGTGATATTTAGACTAGTTCTTGCTAGAACTCAAGAATTAATGGTTGCAAACATTGATTCATGTCTAAATGACTTTGCCTCTACTTGAGAAAGTGAGACTAAGTCTAGGAAAACTAAGCTAACAAGGAATTAGGGTGAACTCAAGAATTTGATAGCCCCAATTAAAGGGTTAAACCTAGAGATAGTAATACCTGACTTGAGCTAATATCATTTGATTTGTATGCATACCCATTTGAACTTGAGAAAGCCATTGGGCAAAATCACTCAAACTACCGAGAGGTATAGAATAAGTACCTGGGTGTGATAGCTATATTGGAATCCCAACTAATTAAGTTTGCCCTAGATTTTACAACCAGTTAGATAACCACCTAGGTAGAAGTCACGACCCTAGTCCCTCTAAACATTTGAAAAACCCAAAACAAAAATATTGTCCTTAGCTTTATTTATTGTAATACTCATAGTAAAAATAGAAGTAGAATATCAACCGAACTTGTGGAAGTGCAATTAGAGTCAAAACACGCATCTCACGTAGATATAAACCAAATTACAATTATTAACTCCATGTGGATTCGATCCCGACCTTAGTTGGGTTATTATTGCATCGACCTCCTCACTACTCAATAGTAGTGTGGGTTTGGACCCGATCACTGCCTCGTTAAAAATCTTACCAAAAAAACCTGACTGGGAAAAACTAACCAAAGGGAAAAAGAGTACAGCACATACTTTCAGTATTAGTAGGATCCATCAGCAATAATACTTTTTGAGGTGAGTCACGTTCCAGTTTCTTGGCAATTTGACCCCATCTTGACTCTCCAGTTCGTATGATCCTTTCCCGATGAAAGTTGAAACCGGTAGGGACCTTCCCACGTCGGGCCCAGCTTTCCAGTATTGATCTCCCGAGTATTCTGAGTCATTTTCCTCAAAACTAAGTCTCCTACTTTAAAGTAGCAGAGATTGGCCATCCGGTTATGGTATCTTTCCATCCTTTGTTTCTGAGCCACAATTCCAGCTTGACTAATAATGCCTCATTATATGCTTCGTCGTCCGTTCGGAAGTATCATAAGGTCGGTTCTCCTACTTCCACCGGGATCAGAGCTTCTGCACCATATATGAGAGAGAAAGGTGTCTTTCTTGTGCTTGATTTTGTCGTCGTCCGGTACGCCCATAGCATGCCTGGTAACTCTTCGGGCCACTTGCATTTGGCTGCTGCTAACCTCTTTTTGAGGTTTTAAATAATCACCTTATTAGTTGATTTTTGCTCGGATGGTATAGGTAAGATCTAATCCTCTTGATCTTCAAGTATTCAAGATATTTTGTGACTTTGGAGCCTATGAAATGTGTCCAGTTATCACATGCAATCTCCTTTGGTATATCGAACCGGCAAATTATGTTTTCCCACAGGAAGTCGACCACTTCGCGCTCACCGATCTTTTGATAAGTACATGCTTCAACCAATTTAGTGAAGTAATCGGTTAAAATTAGAAGAAATCTTACCTTCCCAGGACCCAGTGGCAGCGACCCGACTATATCCATCCCCCATTTCATGAAGGCCCATGGAGATAGTACCAAATGCAAAAGTTCTTCCGGTTGTTGCACCATTGTGCATGGCGCTGACACTTGCTTTCTTCCCACTCATGAAGAACAATTGTCGCATTTCTGAACGAATGCCTTCGTGTCTTATTCCATCCGAGGCCAATAGTATCCTACCCTAACCAGTTTTAGCACCAATGAATCTGCACTAAATGGTTCCCACAAATTCCTTTATGGACGTGTCTCATGAGGTAGTCTTCCTCTAAGGCTCCTAAACATCGGGCCAAGGGGCCTTGGAACGACCTTCTATATAACTGTCCACCCTAGAGGTTGTAGCTAGTCTCTTTGGTGTGCAGTGCCCAGGATGCCTTTGGGTCTTTGGGCAGCTTGTCATGCTAAAGGTAATCGATGAACTCATTCCTCTAGTACCGACTAAGTTGGTTGTATTTACTTTACAATAGCCATCCACATCTAGTATCGAATGCATAAGTTGAACAACAATATCGAAATCTAATCTTTTCATCTCCATGGATGACCCCAGATTGGCCAATGCATCTGTTTCTACGTTTTCTTCTCTCAGGATGTGGGTGACCGGCCACTCCTAGAATCGTGTGAGCAAGGTTTGAACTTTAATCACATATTGTTGCATGTATTCCTCCTTTGTGTCAAAGATTTCATATACTTGGTTTACTACCAACTGTGAATCACATTTGATCTCTATGACCTCAGGGCCAAGTCCTCGGGCCAGTTCGAGTCCTTCGTCCTCCCAAACTAGAATGATGCTTACCGCTACCTCCGAGACCGTCAAGTATTTTAGCAGTTGTTCACCTTCCCCCAATTTCGATAGCAGCGAAGGGATTGAAAGATAACGTTTTAGGTATTTTAAGGCCTTTTGACATTTTGGAGTCGATTTGAAATTGTTCTTCTTCTTCAGGAGTGAGAAGAAATTATGGCATTTTCCTAAAGATCGAGAGATGAACCTGCTTAGAGCGGCCAATCTTCTGGTTAGCCTTTGGACTTCTTTCACGTTTGTTAGCTGGTCTGGGATGTCCCCGATGGATTTGATCTTATAATGATTTACCTCGATCCTCTTTGTGAAATCAAGAAACCTAAGAACTTAGCGGAGCTAACCCGGAACGTGCATTTTTCGGGGTTGAGTTTCATGTTATGCTTCCTCAGGATATCGAAGGTTTCCTAGTGGTGTTTTAAATGGTAGTCTGCATTCAAAGACTTGACCAACATGTCATTTACGTACACTTCCATTGTTTTACCTATTTGTTTATCGAACATCTTGTTCACGAGCCTCTAATAAGTGGCTCTAGCGTTTTTAAGCCCGAAGGGCATCACATTATAACAATATATGCCAAAGTTTGTTATGAACGAAGTTTTTCCTGATCCTCCGGGTTCATCTTAATTTGATTGTACCCAGAATAGGAAACTCATTAACTCGTGCCTGGCTGTTGCATCAATCATTTGATCGATGTTCGGCAGTGGGAACGAGTCTTTTGGGCACGCTTTATTCAAGTCTTTATAATCTATGCACATTCGAAATTTGTTATTCTTTTTAGGAACTACAACTACATTGGCTAGCTAGTCGGGATACTTTACCTCCCGAATTGAACCGATGTCAAGTAGCCGAGTTGCTTCTTCTTTAACAAACTTATTTCTGAACTCGGCTATCGAGTGCTTCTACTGCCTTACCGGTGGGATGCCTGGGTCCAGTCTTAACTTGTGAACGGCCACCTCTAGTGATATACATGTCATATTTGTGTGCGACCATGTGAAACAATCAATGTTAGTTTTAAGGGAAATAATAAATCCTAACCTAAGCTCGGGGTTGAGTCATGTCCCCAAGTGAAATTTTCTCTCCAGGAATTCCTCGAACAAAGACACTTGTTCGAGTTATTCTGTTGTACACTTGGTCGTGTATGTCTCTTCCGGTACCTGAAAGTATCGCGGTACCTGGTGGATTCCGATGACTCCTCTCATTTATCATCTTCGCTTGACTCGGGAGTATGCGCTAGTTCCTATAATTGCTATTTGTTGAGTTCCTTTCCTTTACTGCTAGAAATCGATATTGTGTTCAATTCTCTCGTTTCCAGTTGGTCTCCTCTTAATTTCTTGATTACCTCTTAAGTCAAAAATTTCAATAGTTGGTGATATGTTGATGGTACAACCTTCATCTCATGTAACCATGGTCTACCGAGGATTATGTTGTAGCTCATATCGCCGTCCACCACATCATATAAGGTGGTCTTCGTGACCCCTTCGGCGTTCTTGGGCAGCAGTATCTCTCATCAAGTTGTCACACTCGCCAAATTGAACCCGATGAGGAGTTTTGTTGCCGGAATGATACTTTCGATTAATTTGGCTTGCTCTGGAACTTTCCATTGGATGATGTTGGCTGAATTTCCTAGGTCAACCAAAACACGTTTAATCTTGAAATATAGAACATTAGGATAACTTACCAGGGTGTCGTTGTGCGACAGAAAGAGTCCATCGGTGTCTTCCTCCGTAAAGGTGATGTCGTCTTCGGTGACTTCCCGGAGTCTCTTGTTGTGCTTCACTAATACCTTTGTTTTCTCGGACGCCGAGAAAGTTACACCGTTGATTTCATTTCCTTCGAAAATTATGTTGATAGTTAGTCAAGGAGGGTCTTCCCCTATCTTCGAGGGTTTGCGTTATCTCGGTTGCGACCCTAATTGGTCCCGATCACTCAAGAACTCCCTGAGATGGTCGTTCTTCAACAACGTTTCCAACTTGTCGCATCGATGTCAACATTCCCTAGTTTTGTGACCATGAGTTTCATGATATTCACACCATAAGTTGGGATCCCTATGGCTGGGACGGATCTAATTGGCCTTGGGGACCATTTTTTCTTGATGTTTCTCATTGCCGATACCAACTCCACTATGCTGATATTGAACTTATAATCTGACAGCCTAGGATATGAGGAATCTCGGGCCCCTGATACCTCGTTTTCTTGTACCAACTTGTTGTTCCGACCGTGGTCAGTTCTTCTATCGGGAGAGAACCTATCTGGGGAGCAGAATCTTTTACTGTCGCGTCCTTCGGCTCTCTCGTAAGGCAAGAATCGGCCTTTGGAAGATCGTCGGTCTGCATCAAAGTCATCCTTGAAGTTATCCTAGTCCTTGTCTCGGTCCCGTCCCTTGGTTGATTTCAGGACCGAGTTGATCATTTTCTATCCCTATATTCGACGCATAGCGGTTATGGACATCCCCCAATGTGGTCTCTTAGAGCTCGAGCAGGCTTTCCTTCAATTTTCAGGAGGCGTCAGAGCTCTTTGGGTTTAGACCCTTAGTGAATGCCTCCGCTGCCCACTCGTCTGGTACAGTCGGTAGTCGCATTCTTTCTTTCAAGAATCTAATCACGAACTCCCGTAGCAATTTGGACTCTCCTTGTGAGATTCTGAATATGTTCGCCTTCTGGGATTGGACCTTCCTAGCCCGGCATGGTCCTTAATAAAATAATCTGTGAGCATTTCAAAAGAATCTATCGAGTGCTCGGGTAAAATTGTAAATACCATGTCAGTGCACCTTTCGTGAGGGTTTCCCCAAATTTCTTCAGCAGAACCGAATCAATCCCATGTTGGGCAAGGTCATTTCCTTTCACTTCCGTTGTATAGGTTGTGATGTGCTCCCGAGGATCTGAAGTCCCATCGTACTTTGGTATGTCCGACATTTTGAACCGTTTCGGAATCAATTATTGTGTTGCGTTCGTCTTGCATGGTAACTGGGTGTTCTTCTTTGAATCTGGGCCCTTCAAAACTGGCGGTGACCCTGGAATTTGATCTACTCAAGCGTGAAACTCTTTCGTGTTTTGATCCATCCGCTCGTTTACTCCCCTCATGAATCTAATGAGTTCGGTTTGAAGGGATCATTATTGTTTTCATTACCGGATCCCCCCCCCCCCCGCTATGTCGAAGCCGACCTCACCCCTCGGGGTGTTATTATTACTCCTTGAGCCGTTTGATTTGTAGGAGCGCCTGGAGGAATGGGGCCTCTTCCGTTTGCATTGTTGGAAGCGCCTGATAATGCAAGCTTTAGTTTTGTCAATGACCTGATCCTACCTTGAGAGATGGCCCATGATGGCCTTTGGCTGCTCTCTCAAAATCCTAACTGTTTCCACAACATGCACATCGTCACCGTCATTAGGAGTTGTCTCCAGCACATGTCGGGGATATTGTCCGCCTTGGACCGGAGTTGCTACGTCCCCCTCGTTGCTGGTGTCACTGATTGATTTATCATGTTGAGGCAGATTTTTGTGTGCCTCAACGTTGTGTGTGATGCTGACATTTTTAGCTGCTGTTTTTTAGATATTTGCTATGAAACAAAGAATAAAACGAGTTAGTAATAGATGCAAGGATCAACTCAATAACGTATTTGTATAAGCCCCACGGTGGACGCCAAATTATTTACCCGTAAAACGGTACAGTTGAATTTATTGCATGGTTGAAAGTTAAGCGAACTAAATTTGATCCAAAATGATAAATAACTTAAATTAAAAATAAGACTTAGCGTTAAAATCAAAGGAAATGGCAAGCCTGGTTCCGGGAGCAATGCTTTCGATGACAGCAGTATGGGCAATGTGAGACAATAAGTAAAGTTGTATTATTTAGCTTGATAATAAAGTATAGCATAAGTTTTGCCAAAAATCTCGTGTCCTACAATGGTTGTTAAAGCCACTATTTATAGCTATACCTGGGGAACAAGATCATAGGATCAAGTCCCTCTTAAATGACAATAAAGGGGGGCCATTGAAGAAGAAGGTGTAACGACAAGCCGTGAATGCTAAAATTCTCTACAACGGCGGCTGCCTATTTAATATTAAGGAATATTCTTCATTAAATGTCATCTGGTGACAAACATTCATTTTGCTTTCATTGATTATTCTCCCTTCGGGATCTATCCAACACCAACTGCAGTTGTTGCCACGACCTCGGTTCTTACTCGATTCTCCTTCCGTCTGTCTCTGGTTTCACGCAACACACAATTATTCCATCGTTTAATATAAATTAATTTTACCATATACGCTACACGCGGTGTTTACACAATTACACCTATAGTTATCATGGTTAAATATAAAATCAAGGTAGAAGTGTGCATTTTTTCAGTAAGTAATAGTACTATTTATCGATGTAAAAATACATGTCATTTGTTAGATTGTTGCAAACACCGAGTGAGTAAGCTTTTCCATAGTGCATGAGGTGGACTCACAATATAACAATTTGGGACTCAATTCATTTAAAAATGAGATAAAATTGTGCATTAGCTAACTTTGCTTAGGTGACATCATTGTATGCAACATAACTGTCACGTAATAAGCATTGAACAACTTACACGTGTGTAAGTTTTTTCTCTAGGATAGGTAGCAAACTCAAACATGAACATATAGTGTATGCTACACAACCTTTTCATGGAATGAACTAATTATGTATTAAAGAAAATAAGAGAAGTGAAAAAAAGTTGGAAAGAGCTCAGAGGCGCTGTAGTATCAATTGTATGGGGTAAAATATGTTCATATTAAATGTTCGTATAATAAAGCGACACGTGAAACCGAAGACAAATGGAAAGCGAGGCAAGTGGAAGTTAAGTCCATGAGCAACAATCTCGGTTGTATCCGAAGGGAATGTTGCTCATAAAGATAAATAAATGCTTGCCACCTGGTAATATTCAATGGAGAATATTCTGCAGTATTAAATGCGTAGTCCGTTATCGAGAACATGACATTCATAGCATGATATTACACATTCTTCAATCTCCCATAATTGTTATTTAATAGGGGTTTGATCCTAGAATCTTGTTCCCTAGATGCAACTATAAATAGCGAGTGCAACAACCATTAGAGGGAAGGAATTTCTTGACAAACTTATTCTATAAAGCCCAATAACATTTTATTTCTTGCTTATTAATATTGTTATTACTGCCTCTGGAAGCTCTGCTCCCGGATTCAAGTAATCTGATGTCTTATCTCGATTTCAGCACTAAGTCTTGCATTCTTATATCGATTCGCTTGTTTATAAACCACGCATAAATTTAATTGTACCATTTTACGAGTAAACATCAATGTATGCAATACAATTGTCACGTAATCAGTGTTGAACAACTCGGACGTGTGTAAGTTTTTTTTCTCTAGGACCGGTAGTAGACAAGGTGGGTTGCTCTGATGGTAAGCACCCTTACTTCCAATCAAAAGGTTGTGAGTTCGAGTCACCCCAAGAGCAAGGTGCGGAGTTTTTGAAGAGAAGGATGCCGAGGGTCTATTGAAAACAGGGTAAAGGTAAGATGGGGTAAGGATAAGGTCTGCGTACACACAATATTTTCATGGAATGAAACTAATTATGTATTACATAAAATACGAGTAAAAAAGAAAAAAGTTATAAAGAGCTCAGAAGCGCTGTAGTATCATCCTAGAATCGGACAACTGCGGAGACCCTTATCACCGCACATGGCGCCAGAAATCATCACGGCTCTTAATGCACCAGCCGGGAATCGAACTCGGGTCTGTACCGTGGCAGGGTACTATTCTACCACTAGACCACTGGTGCTTGTTGACTCCTACGATACTTTAAAAATAATAAACCTGATGTAATCCTCTAGCACAGGCTCTCCATGAATGGAAAAGGACGAGCTCCTTTACTAGTGGTACATCGTGCGAACTCGCAGAAACTACGAGCACCTAGGTTTGTGGCCTTTCTTATATGCTCTCTTCTCTCTCTGCAACCCTGACCTGTCTCATTTTTCTATTCTGCAGTTTCTCGTTTTAGAGTATACTTTTTGTACTCAACATGTTCGATGAAATTCCTCTTACCTTTTATGTAGTATCCAATTATGCTTATGCATTTTATTCACAAGCTCTCTCACCGCAAAGCTTTTATTTTGTTATTTATTTCTCCTTGCAGGGAAACGAGAAGCTAACAAGATGCTACTTAGGTTGTTTTAAGCGTGTCTGGTCTTACATCAAGGAAAACAATCTCCAGGTATTGACCAATATTAGTAAGCCGCATCAATGAAGGAATATTGATCACGCTCAACTGTGTCTAATAAAAGACTAAGCGGGCGTTGCAAATATAATCCGGGGTATTATGCCCAGAGTCGAATCCCACAAGGAATTAACGTATCAATTGAAGTCTTTAGAGTACTAAATTCTCGCTAGTCAACTTCCTCAAACTTTGTGAATATTACTTGGTGTTGTTTTTACTACTACAA
>ML296913.1:0-18220 GCA_005239495.1 Nicotiana undulata | reverse complement strand
TACTCATGCTGCACTTTCCTTCTTTTTCTGCACTTGACTGTGCAGGTATTGAGACTGGTTCGTTTGTTCGTCCGTCAACTGATAGGTACTGATCGCGGCGTCGCTCCACCCGGTGAGCTGTCTTCTTGGCGTTTTCCTGACAGCACATCTGGAGCCTTCTAGTTTCATTTTTGCTCAGTCTCATATTGTTATTGTATTCCGCATTTTATTGTTATTGTTGTTCGTTGGCTTGCCTAACCTCGCCATTAGGCGCCATCACGACCTGGACCGGTTTTGGGTCGTGACAGGGTAGTTCTCCCACACAAAGTTAGGTGGGATACTTACCTCAAAACATGCTAACTCAATCCACTAATAAACCTTTTCCACGAATATCCAACTCTGAATGTCTTGAATCTAGCCAAAATAACTTTATACCATAAATACAAACCATAGGAAACTATTCCGGATAATAAAGTTGCCACCTTTAAAGAAACAAAAGTCAACTCAAAAGTTCAACCCCGGGCATGCATCACGGAACTGATAACTAGGGATTTTAGCCTACTATTTGCTCTCTTTTGCTTAGGTTTTGGATAAAAAATGTGTTAAGGTATTCCCGAAAACTAACTAAAGGTGCTTACTTGCAGGTTTTGGTCATAATAAGGCAAATAAGCCAAAATGAATTCATAGAGGAGTCAAACTTGCACAAGCCCAAAGAATGGCACTGGAGCATTGTCAGCGCTATTATCACGCGGCCGCGTAAGAGCCTCTACTAAGGCGGTCACAGAGATGCTACCGTGAAAATGAAGTTCGAAGAAATGGAATTGGGCTCATTGTTGACCGCTGATCATGTTGCAAAAGCACGACCGTGAAACCATTGGTGCGGCCGCGAGTGAAATTGCACTGAGAGCGGTAGATCAAGAATCAGAGACCTTGCATTCTTGGGCCAAGCAAAGAACGCGGTCCGCGAAGCTACCTGACGCTGTGGCGGTTGATATTCTGCTGGGAGCGAGTTTAATGGTTCAGAGAGTTGCAAGTGGAGTAAAATTGCAAGACGGGGTCAGTGAATATTTTACGCGGCCGCGGTTAATGCCAACGCGGACGCGATTGTTTTTACGTGGTCCGCGAAACTAACTCTAGTCTAGGTTCAAATGAAGAAAAACGCGGACCGCGCTCGTTATTGCACTGCGGTGAAAGTCCATGCGCTGAGGTGCCCAATTTTACGCTGACAGCGGGATCTCCATAGGGGCATTTTTGTCCAATAATTTTAGTTGTGTATAAATAGATCTTTTTCACATTTTTAGGTCATCTTTTGTATTAGGGAGATTGTGAACAACAACAATATACCAGTTTGAGTAATTTTAGAGTAGCTTTAGCTTATAACTTTAGATTTTGTTCTTGTAATTAACTTTTATGGCTTATATTTTATCCCCATCTTTGATTTCTACCTTAATTTTGAGTAGCTAGACCCATTAGCTAGGGTTTTGACCCAACCCTAGTGTGGGTATTTAATGGGTCTTCAATTTTAGAGCTTATTTGTTTATGGGTTAGTGATATTTAGCTTGTCTCATGCTTTATCTTTTGAATTAGTGGTTGCAAACACTGATTCGTGCCTTTTTTACTAGGACTTTTCTTGAGAAAGAGGGCCCAAGTATATGTAAAATAGGCTAACAAGGAATTAGGGTGAATTCAAGAGATTGATATCCCAATTAAAGGGCTTAACCTAGAGATAGTAATACCCAGCTTGAGCCAATTTCACTTGCACTGTTTGAACACCCAGTTAGGCTTGAGAAAGCTAATTCAGGCAAAGTCACTCAAACTACCGAGAGGTAAAGAGTGAGGAATTAAGTGTGAGGTTATATCACGACCCCAGATACAACAAGCTTGTCCTAAATTCTAGATCCCAGTAGATACTCGCCTAGGTGTAAGTCACTTCCCTAGTGCTTTTTATCAATTGAGAAAACTCTTACAATAACATTGTACTTAGTTTATTTTCAACAGTCAATAGCATTAAACTAGAATAGTAACAAAACCCACTCATGGTTAGAAGTGTAATTAAAGACAACACACATAGATAGATTAGGTAAAAACCCAACTCCCAACAAATCTTAACTCCCTATGGATATCGATCCCGACCTTTCGTGCAAAGGATACATCGACCACTCATCGCCATTGTATAGTGGTGCAGGGTTGGAGCCGATCACTTTTTGGCGCCGTTGTCGGGGACTAATCCAGCTATGCTGACACCCGAGGTCCCTATCTACAAGAAAACCTCTGAGCTTTGAGGCGAAGGGGTGGTCTACTTTTGTGTGCAACCGGTTGGACCCTAGTACTCATGACAGTGACATGCCAGTCTCCTGGGCTATTATTGTAGGGGCTATCATGGCAGGATTCTCGATCAACGTTGGGTATATTATGGCCAGGGTGATTACTAGAGCAATTGGAAAAGAGGAGAGATAAAATCCCTTCCCCAACTTCCTCACCATGTTCCTAGAGGGTTAGGGAGTAGAAGGAAGGGACTTTGACACCAAGGTGAAGCCAAAGAGGCAAAGCCACCGCTTCCATTGTCCAGTATGAAGAGACAGAGGTGGTGGCCACTGGTTCTGAGCCATTCACTGCCGAGGGTTCATCTGCCGCCATGCCACATCCTCCCTCTGGACCGTCTACCTATATTCCTACTTCAGTGCCTTCTTCTTCAGCATACCCTCAGACTGCTCTAAGGGTCAACACGACACTGGCCGACATCAATAATTGGCTGCAGGTAGCTACATCAAAGTTATTTGCCTTATCCAGTGCCGTAGCAGCCCAGCCTAGATCCAGATGCCTCCATCACCGGAGGAATTATTAAAGATTGTCCTTGACAACCAGAAGAATATGCTGGAGTCGCTGGGTGTTCATGAGAAGGAAATCAAGTCCCTGTGTAAACAGGTAAGGAAGATGAAGAAGGTCCAAGAAGATTTCATAAAGGAGGTGGCAAATCTCACTGCAGCTGGTGACATTCCTTTTGATATCCTCATGGGAGAGCCTATCCTTTCAGCTCAGACAACGCAACTATCACATATGCTAGAGTAGGAGGCCGTTAGAGAGCCGGTGAGGAGGGTTGTGATTCCCCAGATTGAGGGTTTGGAGATTCAGCTGGAGGATCCCGAGGGAGATGACTCAGGCCAGCCACAAGACCCAGCCAGTGACCCCATGAAGACAGAGGCATCATAGGGAGTTTTCTTTACTCTCTACCCTTCCCTTATTCTATTTTTTCTTTTAGAATTGAGGGCAATGCTACTTTTTAATTGGGGGAGGTGGCCTTATTTTGATGATGATTTGGATGATTTGGTCTGTAATAACCTTGATAGTACTTTTTATTTTGTTTACTTATCGTACTTTATTTTCGTACTTTTTATCTTTGGTATGTATATGAAATTACCTTTCCATGTATATATTCATTCCCATTTTATGTATATTCGTTTCAATCCCCTATTGTACATATTCATTTTACTTTCCGTATTTTTACTTTATAACTTCTTTTATAATTCTCCTTAATAGTTTAACCTCTTATTTCATTTAGTAGCTTCTTTTTACATTTTCATGATCAATAAGCCTTTGGTTTTCTTAATGCCACGATTCTTTCCAAGGGTGGAATTTGTGTGGACCGGGTGGCTCTTCCCTACGATGGATGGTGTGACAACCTTCTTAAGAGATTGAGTCTGTTTTTCTTTTTATTTTTGATATATGGTAGTAATGAATAAAAGTGACTCGAGTAATCTTCACTTGGCACCTGCACATTTACCTTCGACCTCATGGTTAGAGACAAGTTGTAGATGATATTAGCTCTAGTTGTGACCCTTAGAATCTTGAGTTGACTAAAACTATCATCGAGTGGTTTCTGTGGCCATATGTGACTTTCAATCGTAGCTAGGGTTGTTGTGGACCCTCGACTCTGTTATCTTTAACAATCCAGTGGCTTGAGAGGTGAGGTTTTGAATTGCAAGTCCAAGTGTCATGCCAACAAGTCTAGAACTTGCCCCGAATATATTTCTAGGCGAAATTCTAAATGTAGCTTGACTTGAGAAGTGATTATAGGCTCTCCTTGGTCCCATTTGAATTTGAAAACTTCCATAGCCTACCATTATAATATCCTTAGTCAACCCCTTTGAGCCTAAGCCTTTTTCGTTCAATTACCGCATTACAAGCCTTCATCGGTCCTATAATGACCCTCTCTTGGCACCCAATCTTTCCTTAGCATTAATGATGAGAAATAGTCAAAAACATAAGTTTGGGGGAGAGACAAGGAAATTCAAAGTGATGAAAGGTTCAAAGAACAAATAAGAATTGATGAAAAGGAAAGGCAAAGAAAAGGATGAAAAGCCAAAAAAGAAACATGTCAAAAGAAAAGTAAAGGTTGAAAGGATTCAAGAAAACAATGTTTAAAGGCTTGGAATGATGAGAAAAGGAGAAAAGTAAGCGTCAAATAGATGAAAGAGAAACAATGTGTCTCTTTAGTTCCCCCAAGGAAGAAGAAAATGACTCAAAGAGTCAAGAAAGCATAAGCCGAATTGAGAAAAAATGGAGTGCTTAAGGAAAGATGATATTATCATAGTTCATTATGTCCGACCTTGATCCAAAAAGCCTTCATTACATCCCGCTAAAGACCTATAGTATTTCAAGTTGAGTGAGATTACGCTAGTGGTGATTTACATGAGGGGCAAGCCTATGGTACTTAGAGCCGAACTTGTTGCATTCTTTTGAGAGTGATGAGCGCACCTACGTGAGAGAGAGAGTCTCTTTGATGAATTGACTCAACTCTTGAAGCTTTTGTGTCACATTATACCTATGGAACTCAGAAAGTCATTGCATAATGTTTTCAATAATGCATTTATGTTGAGGGTAATTTTTAGTTCCAATTGAAGCTTCATGAAGTTACTTTAGGACACCTGAAATTATACTATATTTTTCTTGTGGAGGTGGGAATTACCTTATTTACTTGAGGACAAGAAAAAGCTTAAGTTAGGGGGAGTTGATAACTAGGGATTTTAGCCTACTATTTGCTCGCTTTTGTTTAGGTTTTGGATAAAAAATGCGTTAAGGTATTCCCGAAAACTAACTAAAGGTGCTTACTTGCAGGTTTTGGTCAAAACGAGGCAAAGAAGCCAAAATGATCTGATAGAGGAGTCAAACATGCACAAGCCCAAAGAATGGCACTAGAGCGCTGTCAGCGCTATTATCACGCAGCCGTGTAAGAGCCTCTACTCAGACGGTTACAAATATGCTGCTGTGAAAATGAAGTTCAAAGAAATGGAATTGGGATCATTGTTGACCGCTGACCGCGTTACAAAAACGCGGCCGCGAAACCATTGGTGCGGCCGCGAGTGAAATTGCGATGAGAGTGGTAGATCAAGAATCAGAGACCTTGCATTCTTGGTCCAAGCAAAGAACGCGGTCCGCGTCACTATTACGCGATCGCAAAGCCACCTGACGTTGTGGCGGTTGATATTCTACAGGGAGCGAGATTAATCCTCCCACAACCGAGGTCCCAAATGAAGTATGTGCGACAAATATTGGACAGGTTCACGATGCGGAATTCAAATCCCGCCAACACTCCAGTTGAGTTTGACTTGAAGCTATGAAAAGCAGGAAGCATAAAAAAGGTGGACAACACATTCTACAAGCAAATTGTAGGTAGTTTGATGTATCTTACGGCTACCAGGCGCAACATCATGTATGTTGTAAGTCTCATAAGCAGATACATGGAGAGCCCAACTAAAATTCATCAGTTAGCTGGAAACTATGGATTTTGTTTTGTTCTACAAAAAGGGTGAAAAATATGGGTTGATTGGTTTTACGGATAGTGATTATGCAGGAGATCAAGTCGATAGAAGGAGCACTTCAGTTTATGTTTTTATGTTAGGCACATGGGGTGTTTCGTGGTCTTCTAAGAAGCAATACATTGTCACTTTGTCAAGTAATGAAGCTGAATTTGTTATTGCTACAACTTGTGCTTGTCAAGCTGTTTGAATAAGAAGAATTCTTCAAGAACAGAAATCCAAACAACAAAAAGAAACTACAATTTTCTATGACAACAACTTGGCCATCAAGTTTTCAAGAATCCGGTGCTACATGGAAAAAGCAAGCACAATGACGTAAAGTACAATTTCTTGCGAGATCTCAACAATGAAGGAACAATAGGCCTAAAATATTGTCGGGGTGAAGACTAGTTGGTGGATATTTATAGTAAACCTCTCAAGTTAGTTTCTTTCCAAAATTTGAGAAGATTACCGGGACTATGAGCCATGGAAGAACTCAAGAAATTGAAGATAAACTGAAGCTTGAAAGCTTACAGTTTAAGGGATTGTGTTAGTAAATAAAACTCCTATCTTTTAGGCTTGCCCTGGTTCTTAGAAGTAGTTTTTTCACGACCCAAATTTCCCTCTGTTGGGTATCGTGATGGCACCTAGTCTTAGGGACTAGGTAAGCCTAACATTTACTGAATAACAACAATAAAAAAGTGAAACGACCCGGCCGGTCGTTTCGTGAGATTAGCCTCGTTTCTCCTGTTTTAGCTTTTTCATATGTCATCTAACCTATTTATGATGTGTTGGGTCGGTTGGTTCGGGTTCGGAGTGGTCGTGAGAATTGAGACACTTAGTCTCTTAAAAGAGCCTAATAGTTGAAAAAGTCAACCGGGAGTTGACTTATAGGTAAACGACCTCGGAATGTGGATTTTATAACTCATATAGCTTCGTTAGGTGATTTGGAACTTAGGAGTGTGATCGGAATGTGGTTTTGAGGTCCAGAGTAGAATTAGGCTTGAATTGGCGAAATTGAGTTTTTGGCGATTTTTGGTCGGCAGTGGAAAAAAGTTGGAACAGGTTCATAGGGTCATTTTGTATGTGTGTTAAATTGTTTAGGTCAATCAGACGTGTTTTGGATGGTTTCGGCATCTTTGGCAAAATTTAGAAGTTTCGAAATTTATAGGCTTGAATCCGAGGTGAATTTGGTGTTTTAGCGTTGTTTTGAGTGGTTCGAAGGATCAAATAGGTTTGAATGATGTTATGGTATGTGTTGGAATGTTTGTTGAGGTCCCGAGGGCCTCGGGTGTGTTTCGTGAGGTTAACAGATCAATTTTGGATGTTGGAAATTTATGATTTTTTTTGCTAGTGTTCAAGTTCTGGTGTTCTTCTATGCAATCGCAAGAGTAAGGATGCGATCGCATAGGCTTGTCTGGGGAAGCATGATGTTTTTTCTATGCGACCACGTTTGGCTGGTCACGATCGCGTGGGGTAATGGGGTGTGTGCTATGCGATCGCGTGTGAGGGCTGTGCGAACGCGTAAGGAGCTGAGGCGCGTGAAAGAGCTGTGTGGTTGTTCTGTGCGAACGCGTGGGCCAGGGACACGATTGCGTAATGGAGTTGGGGTAGTGCTTCGTGAACGCGTGGCGTTTCACACGAACGCGCTGAGGAAAGGGCAGCTGGGCAGAATCTTTTAAAAATAAAAAATGAGGGTTTAGTCCATATTTTCAAAAACCCATTAAAGAGCTCGGGAAAAGGTGAAATTTGAAGGGATATTCAGTGGAGATCTTGGGGTAAGTATTATTCAATCATATCTGGTTAATTCCATGATTTAGTCTTGATTTTCATCATCTAATTTGAGGAAATTAGAGTGGAAATTGGGTGGGGGGGGGGGGGGGGGGGGGGGGGAATGGGAGGAAAGTTTGGAAATTTCTTTTGATGATTTGAGTGGGAAATTAAGGTCGGATTTTGATGAATTTGATACGGGTAGACCCATGAGGGAATAAGGATTCTAGTTTTGTGATTTTTATCGAATTCCGATATGTGGGCCCGGGGGTCGGGTTTGGCCAATTTCGGGATTTTGGGTTAATTTTGATGATTTTCGAATGGGTTTCATTCCTTGGCATATAATAATGATATAAATCTGATTTTTGGTAGATTTGAAGCACTCGGAGACAGAGTCTAGAGGCATAGGCACTGTGGTCTAGGATTTTAGCCGGTTTTGAGGTAAGTAACGTTTCCAAACTTGGTTCTGAGTGTTCGAAACTCCGAACTATATGATTTATGACTATAATTGAGGTGACGCACATGCCAAGTGACGGGTGTGGGGCGTGCACTGAGTAACTTGTGGTCTGGTTCATCCCATGGTACCGTCTAGTAGCTAGTACGGATTGATATCCGCATTTCTATTAATGTGAACATGTTAGAAATCATGTTAAGTATAAAATCTAAGGCTTCACGCCAAAAATGCTGAGACCCGAGTGGTCGTATATTACTATCTCATTTTGTGATTATTTGATTTCATATACTCAGTCCTATCATAGCATATCATCTCATGCCTCAGTCTCAGTATTGTTAATTATATGCATATTGATCATTGTTTAGGGCTAATTCATGCATCTGTGAGCCCATGTGAGCGAGACTGGAGAGAAATGACTAAGTGAGGCCGAGATCCTGTTATTGAGACAGTTATGAGGTCGGACTGCACACCGCAGTGATACTTTAATCATGTCTTAGTTGGCTTGATATAGTGCTTGGTCCAATAGGGCCCTTCCAGAGTCTTTACACTCCCAGTGAGCGCATTGATATTGAGGAATGGATTTTCCCGGGACATGGACCGTGTCCGAAGTTGATGATTTGCGAGGGATGGATTGTCCCTGGACATGCATCTTGTCCGAGTGTTGTATTCCGGAGATGGATCTTCTCCGTGGGGGCTGTATTGGCCTTTTCCTCAGTACTGAGTGACTACGATCACCGATGATTATGTACATTCCGAGATGGACCTTCCATGGGCCTGAGAGCCATATACTGTACTGAGTGGACTTATGTGTGGGGTTGTGAGGACTGTGTGCATTTCCACACTGGTTTCATATACTTATATATATATATATTGACATGTATAGTATACTAGGCATACTTGACATATCTTGTGCATTTTTTAAATATAAATTGTTAGTATGTCTAAATTATGTACGCTGTTTATTGTGAATGATGAGGTTTAGTCCGTCACTACCTCTCAGCCCATAGTTTGGGTTCGTTACTTCTGAGTTGGTGTACTCACGTTACCCCCTGCACCTTGTGTGCAGATCCAGGTACATCGGGACCCGGTAGTGGTTGTTGAGAAGCTGTTAGAGTTTCTTCGGAGTCGTCGAGGTAGCAGCTGGCGATCGCGACCTCGTCTTCTCCTTCTTTATCTTCCTGTTGCACTTTCATTTCCACAGACTATGTTGTCTATTTTTTTCTATTTTTAACATTGTTATGTTGTAGTAGCCCGTGACTGAGTGACACTAGATCTGGGATTTGGATTTTTGTTCTTAAATTGTATTTTTAAATGATGTTAGACTTTCAAAAGGATTATTATTGACACTGTTGTTTCTAAATGTATAAATTTTCTGACAAACAAACTTTGCTTCAATGATATGTGTGGCTTGCCTGATTCCACGAAAGACGCCATCACGACTTAGTGTTTGGGGTCGTGATATAAAGGAAATCTAACAGTCTCGATATAGAAATCTTTACAGAATTTTTAATTTCCCAAAACCGGCAGTACAAGTCATAAGCTCTACAGAGTTGCTAAGACTTCTAAATACAACATTTTGGAAATGAGTAAAAATGGTTTGAATGCAAGGTAAGAAGGTGACTCCAAAGCCTGCGAACGCAGCGGCAGGTTTACCTTGAGTCTCCTCAGCAAGGATCCGCACAACTACTAACAATCAATACCTGGATCTACACAAAATGTGCAGAAGTGTAGAATGAGCACACCACAGCGGTGCCCAGTAAGTATCAAGGCTAACCTCAGTGAAGTAGTGACGAGGACTAGTCAAGACACCCACTGGTCTAATAAACTGAACAAGCATAAGTATAGGGATGACAGAACATGGCATCTATCTAAGGACTACGNAACATTTATAGGATGAGATAATAATAATTTCCGTTAAAGATAAGCAGTTATGAAAATATAGCATGACGATAGAAGAGGTAAAATCTTCAGTTAAGTCAAATCAGGGTCAAGTACACAGTAAGGGTGAATCCTAAAGCAATTATCTCTAATCAAATCATATAGAGGTGAAACTAGCAAATAAGAACTCAAACGTATCAAGAACAACTTCATACTTGGTGAATATAAGGACCTAAGAACCCTAAAAGGCCAACTTCCCANGAAAAACAACAAGTAATAGCGGAACACCATAATAAGACACAGAAGAATGAACGGAAACACAACCCAAATCCATAAAAAATCACAATACAGTAAAGGCAAGTAGTAACTCAGCAACTGCAATAGTTTTCACATCAAGTCTCAGCCAACAAACCCCAATAAATTAGTCAAATCCTTCAAGTGTAAACTTTCACCCATAAGTTTTTAAATTGAGGTCATTAGAATATAATCCTTTCAAATAAGAAAATTCTCTTTTTTGAAATATACTTCCTTCAAATAAATATCCTTCAAACATAGTTCTTTCAAGATAAAAACCTTTCAAGTATAAACTTTTCCAATAAATATCCTTCAAATATAGTTCTTCCAAGATCAATACTTTTCAAATATAAGATTTTCACATAAATATCCTTCAAATATAGTTCTTTCAAGATAAATACTTTTCAAATATAACTCTTTCAAATAAATATCCTTCAAACATAATTCCTTCAAAATAAATACTTTTCAAATATAAACTTTTCAAGTAAATATCCTTTGAGTATAAGTCACCCTGTGACACCTAAGTATAGAAGATTAGCAGCTCAAAACACAGATATAACAACAGGAAAATCGCCCGGGATACCGTCCCGTAGTCCCCAATTAATTATATAGTACAAGGGGATCTCCCGGAATACGTCCGTAGTCCCAAAATAAATATGCAGTGCTAGGGAGATCTCGCGGAATACGTCCGTAGTCCCAAAGTAAATATGAAAGACAAGGGGATCTCCCGAAATATGTCCATAGTCCCAAAATAAATATGCAGTGTTGGGGGATCTCCTGGAACACGTCCGTAGTACCAAAGTAAATATGCAATACAGTGGGATCTCCCGGAATACGTCCGTAGTCCCAAAATAAATATGCAGTGCTGGGGGATCTCCCGGTATACCGTTTTGTAGTCCCAAAGTAAATATGCAGTGCAAGGGGGATCTCCCGGAATATTGTTCCGTAGTCCCAATTTAAATATGCAGCGCAACGAACAGAGATGACAACTATAGCTTGACAGAACCTCGTACATCACCACAACAAGTACAAAAGCAACAATGACAGTACTGCAAAGTACGACAAGTAAATCAACTCATGAACTTTAAATCACAAAGAATAGTAGGACTCATTCACAAGGAATAACCACAGTAAAGAATACTAGGCGCAAGGAGAACAACTTAACAAGGGAAAACAAAAATGTAGCAACGATTCCACGATATTCAAGTCAACAATAAGAAGCCAACATGAGTCAAATAGTTCCAAATAAAGGCAAGCCAACTAAGATAAAGGTTATCTAAACTCCTTTTGAGGCTGACATTACGAGGAATATTCAACAATGCAAGTAAGGGTAAGCAGCAAAAGATAATCATAACTTCAATTAATACTAAACATTTATAGGATGAGATAATAATAATTTCCGTTAAAGATAAGCAGTTATGAAAATATAGCATGACGATAGAAGAGGTAAAATCTTCAGTTAAGTCAAATCAGGGTCAAGTACACAGTAAGGGTGAATCCTAAAGCAATTATCTCTAATCAAATCATATAGAGGTGAAACTAGCAAATAAGAACTCAAACGTATCAAGAACAACTTCATACTTGGTGAATATAAGGACCTAAGAACCCTAAAAGGCCAACTTCCCAAAAATAAGTCCGAGCACGCACTCGTCACCTCGCGTACACGGACTACAATCAACATAGAAGACTCAAATCTTAAGGGGTAGGTTCCCCACACAAGGTTAGGCAAGATACTTACCTCAAAGAAGATAACCCGGTACTCTAAAATGAACTCCTCGGGTGAAAAGACCTTCGGACGGCTCAAATCTAATCAAAATAACTTCAAAACACAAATAAAACTCATAAGGAACTATTCTGGATCATAAAGGGTGTGTTTGGTATGACTGAAAATGTTTTCCGTGGAAAATGTTTTCCAAGAAAATGTTTTCTTGGAAAACAAGTAGTAATCTTATACATTTTCCGGTGTTTGGTACGCAAGTCAAGAAAAATATTTTCTCATGAGTATTCATAAATAATTTTGGTACAATAAACATGAAGCCATAAACTTTCGAACAAACAACCTTTCGAACCCACAAATTTCATAAACTTCTGAACCGCAAAACTTTTGAAACCGCGAAATTTCAAACCCATAAACTTTATAATTTCTAAACCCGTAAACTTCAAAACACATAAACATCTGAATTCATAACTTTGGAACTTGTAAAATTTTGAATCTGTAAACCGAAACCTTTAAGCCAACCAAACATGGAAAAATTGGAAAACATTTTCCGGAAAATGTTTTCTTTCATACCAAACACACCCAAAGTCTCAATCTTTACAAAAATCTAGAAATCGACCCAAAAGTCTATCCCAGGCCTGCACCTCGGAACCCGACAAAATTTACAAAATCCGAACACCATTAAATTACGAGTCCAACCATACTAATTTCATCAAAATTCTGATACTAAATCGATGTTCAAACTCAATTATTCTCTTTAGAAAAGTTTTGGATTAAACCCCAAATTCTCCAATCAAAACATGGATTAATTCAAAAAAAAAAAAACTTCTGTAACCATATTAAAATACAAAAATTATACTTAGATACTAACCCCCATAAAAAGACGATAAGAACGCCGTGAAAATCACCCCAATCAGAGCTATAGAAGTCAAGATATGCTCAAAATACTAAAATGACGCGGTTTGATTTTTTTATACTCATGGATTTTCGCATTTGCAACAAAAATGTACACACCCGCGCATTTCCATCTGTCATTTCCGTTTTTGCGGACCATTTATTGCACTCCCGGCTCCGCAAATGCGGACCCAACTTCACATCTGCGAAGCACAAGCACCAACTCTCTTCTCCGACACTAACTTTCTCATACGATGTTCAAATTCGACGATTCTTTTTGCTATAGATCCGTAATTACGTTACAGGTCTAATTATTCAATCAAAACAGAAGTTGAAGCTCATTTCCTCAATGTGATACCATTTATTCTTGAGGAAACGACGTCGAAACATAAAAAAACGAGCGCAACACAACCCAAACCTATCTGAATCTCATCCGAGCCCCTGGGGACCCCGTCCGAACATACCAATAAGTTCAATAACCTAAAACGGACCCGCTCGAGGCCTCAAAACACATCTAACAAAGACGAAACTACAAATCACACCATGAATCGAGCTATGAACTTTCAATTCATCCAACTTCTAGAACTCGTGCCGAACCCTATCAATTCAACCCGGAATGATGCCAAATTTTGTAGACAAGTCCCAATTGACATAATGCAGATTTTCCATCTCTCAGAATCTCATTCCGACCCCCGTATCACCAAAGTCAACTATTGGTCAAACCTCTCCACCTTCAACTTCAACTTTTCTAACTTTCGCCGAAAATATTCAAATCACCCAATGGACCTCCAAATCAAATTCCGGATACACGCCTAAGTCCAAAATCACCATACAAAGCTGTTGAAATCATCTAAAACCCATTCTGGAGTCATTTACACAACAGTCAAATTTCGGTCAACTCTTACCACTTAAGCTTCCAAACCTTGAATCCTTCTTCTGATTTGGCTTCGAATCATCCGGTAGCTGAATTCAAAAAACATAAGACAAAAAAGATTTTTCCGGTGGGTATTATTGTGATTCGTTAAAAAGACAAAGATGTGGTGAGTTAGACAAGTTTGGAGTCAAAATTCATTACTAATGATAAACAATATTTAAAAAAAAAGGCAAAAAATGATTTTTTTTCCAAATGGGTATGGATGAAATTCATTAACATTTAGATGAGGCAATATAAAAAATTTGAACAAGATTGGAGGTAATTTGTAGCTTGTTTGGCCAAGCTGGTAAGTTCAGCATATTTGAGAAGTGCTATTGAAAAATGTACTTTTGATGAGGAGTATTTTTTGTTTGGCTAACTAAAAATTCTCTGTTCTAGTGTTTGACCAAACTTTTAAATAGTGCTTCTAAGTTTATTTTTAAAAATGCTTTTTAAAAAAAGTATTTTTGAGGAAAAACTACTTTCTACTACTCCAAAACTGCTTCTACTTCTACTTCTACTCAAAATGTAATGACCCGACCGGTCGGTTTTAGCTTTAGCGCTTTGTTCAGCGGTTGGAAGTCATGAGCAGCTTCATTTAGGGTATTTCGACTTGTGTGTATGGTCAGAATCGAAATTCAGGAAGTTCAGAGTTAAATTTAAAGGAATATTCTCATTTCGAAATCTTTAAGTTGGCAAAATTGATTAAGACAGGAATTTTGAGTAAACGACCTCGGAATCAGGATCTGAAGGTTCCAGCAGGTTCATATGATGATTTTGGACTTGGGCATATGTCCGGATCGGGTTTTGGATAACCCAGGAGCATTTCAGCGTATATTGTAGAGATCAACATTTTTTAAGAAATTTCCTAAATTTGGCTTAAAGCGCATTTCAACGATTTTGATGTCCGTTTGGGGTTCCGGGTCTAGGAATAGCTTTGCATGGTGATTCTGGAGTTGGGAGCGCGATCAGAAGTGAATTGGGATATCCGGAAGTCAATTCGAGGTTATTTGGCTAAAGTTAGAATTTGAAGGTTTTGAAAGAATTCGACTGGAAGTGGAGATTTTGATATCGGGTTCGGAATGAGATTCCAGAAGTTGGAGCAGGTTCGTAATGTTGAATATGACTTGTGTGCAAAGTTTGAGGTCAATCGGACGTGGTTTGATAGGTTTCGGCATCGGATGTGAAAGTTAGAAATTTCAAAGTTCATAAAGTCGAATTTTTATGCGATTCGTGATTCCGGCACTGTTTGATGTGATTTGAAGCCTCGATAAAGTTTGTGCAATGTTATGGGGCTGAGTCGTGTGTTTGGACAGGGTCCCGAGGGCCTCGGGTGTGTTTCGGGGTGGTTTCGGGTCATTTCGGAGTATATTGTTGTTGTTGTTTTCTGGTGTTTCTGGTAATGCTATACGATCACAGCCTTTGCTATGCTATCGCGGAGAGGAAATTGAGGGGCAAGGTTTTTGGCCTATGCAATCACGGATGTAAGTGTGCGATCGCGGAGAAGGGCTGGGCAGGCTAGTGCGATCGCAAGGAGGAAAGTGCGATCGCGGAGAAGGAATTTTGGTGGGAGCTGGAAATGGCCTGTGCGATCGCGGGTATGCTTGTGCGATCATGGAGGAGTGATCTGGGTGGCCTGTGCAATCGCAGACGACTTCATGCGATCGCATAGAAGGGCAGTGCTGGGCAGAGTGGTATTTTAGCGGGCTTAGCTCATTTCCCTTCAATTGTTTCATGGCCATGGACAATTTTGGAGAGCATTTCAAGGGGGATTTCATCAAGCTTCAGAGGTAAGATGTTTCTACTCAATTCTAAGATTAAATACAAGATTGTTACATAGATTTGACATAAAATATTGTGGGAAAATTTGGGGATTCTTGAAGGGAACCTAGAATTTGGTAAATTTGATTTTTAGTCACGAATTGAGCTTAATTATTGGAGTAAATGAATTAGTAAAGCTACGGGTAGAGATTTTCTTCAAGAAATTTCGAAGTCCAGGCACGTGGGCCCGAGGGTATTTTGGTCATTTCATTAAGCCAGGCTGAGGAACTTTGTAATTTGAATTTGTTATGATCTATTGAGTATTTTTTCATTGAATTATCGTTATTTGGATAGTTTGGGAGCGTTGCGCATCCATTGAAGTCGTCGTAGAGGCTTGGATGCCGGTGATGAATCTTCGGAGCGAGGTGAGTCTCTTTTCCAACCTTGTAAGGGGGAAAATGTCCCCATAGGTTCTTGATTATTGTGTGTACATGTTGTGGAGTCCACGTACGTACCAAGTGATGAGAGTTTGTACGTGGTGACTGTATTGCTATGTCGGGTATCCTTAGGATTCACACGCATGCCTCTATGTGCCCTATTTGTACCTTCGTATGTGTTATGAGTTACAAGTTGTAATTACTGTTGAGATGATAAGGAAAAGTGAGGTATTGTGATTTAAATCCTAGTTGATTATCCGTGGTATTGGCACAGTCCTCTTGAAATAACTGTTGAGTTGGTACATATTTGTCCTTATATATACGCATTTATTATCGAGTCAGCATACGAGTCGCAGGTATGATGCGCGATCGTGGGTCAGCTTATTCTTATCGAGTCAGCACACAAGTCGAAGGTACGATGCGCGATTGTGGGTCAGCTTATTATTATCGAGTCAACACACGAGTCGCAGGTATGCTGCGCGATCGTGGGTCAGCTTTATCGAGTCAGCACGCGAGTCGCAGGTATGATTCGCGATCGTGGGTTAGCTTATGACCTCAGTTGTTATTACCACCCTTATGACTCCGGCTGGTTGTCTTGTCCTTGTATATGTATGACCAGTTGTCCAGGGTCACTTACAGTCAGACATTTCAGGTATTTGGTAAGAAGGGAAAAAAGTACATTGTTGTTCATTTCCAGTTATTGCTTGGAGTACTTCTTGTGATATGCACTTGTTGTTTACTATTTTATCTGCCTACTGTGTTTTTGTCATATCCTATCATATATTATATTACTGGGCCTTAGTGAGTGTCTAGTTGTCTTCTCGTCACTACTTCTTCAAGTTTAGACGGGATACTCACTAGGTACATATATGTTTATGTACTCATGCTACACTTTCTGTGCATTTGTTGCACAGGTACCCTCATAGTGCAGTGATCGATTCGGAGGCTTACTCAGTCTGCATTCTTCCGGAGGCGTTCCGCAGCTGGCAGAGTCTCCCTTCTATGTCCCTACGCTTTTATCTATATTGCCTTGTACAATTTAAATTCTCGAACAAGAGTTGTATAATTGTATAAATTCTTAGAAATTGCTCATGTACTTGTGTCACCGGGTTTTGGGGAGGTGTTGGTATTTCGTGTACTGCATTAAGTGGATTTTCCACCGTATTTAGTTTACGAGAATTTGTTTTTATTATTTGGTTATAAATGCAGAAAAAGGCATGATTTAGAAAATGTTAAGCAGGAAGTTGTTTGAACTAGTTCAGGGATTGGCTTGCCTGATAGTGTGTCCGGCGCCATCACAACCCATAGATATTTGGTCGTGACAATGTGGTATCAGAGCTCTAGGTTCCCCTAGGTTTCACGAGTCATGAGCAAGTCTAGTAGAGTCTTGCGGATCGCTACAAAGACGTCTGTACTTATCTTTGAGAGGATACAGGGCTGTTAGGAGTACTTCCCTTCTTGACTCCTCATCGTGCGATTTGATTCCCTTAAGGCTTATGCCTATGTAGCGCTTGTTATGAATCGGGAATTTGAGGAGTTGTGATGATGTTACAGATATGGTGCGTGAAGTCTTCCGTGCGTTGTCGTTTGGGGCTGTTGTTGTTGCCCTACAATAAGAATATTATGTTGCTTCAGTTTAGTGGTTGTGTTTCTTGATGAGTGGCGATTTTACCACTCATTTTGGCCTCTTTTCAGTAGATTATGTGTTACTCAATGGATATTTGAGGTTACTATCAGTGTATAATTGCTCTATTTGCAGGAAAATGATGCCATGAAGTGGTTAAGGTCAAATTGGAGTGAAATTGAGCAAAAGAGAGTAAAGAAGAGAAAATAGGAGGACAAAGGCCGAATGCGATCGCATATGCAACATGCGAATCGCATTTCGAGCCTGGGCATCGCATACCGCAACAGAAAGTTAAGCCCATTTTAATGAGTGAAATGCGGTCAAATATGCGACCGCATATCTCAAATGCGGTTCGCATTTGAGTCGCATCACCATCTGACGCCTGAAGCTACATTGTGAATGTGACGTACGTATGCGATCGCACATCACTAATGCGGACCGCATCTCTCAAATGTGACCAACCTCAGGGACCTAGGGTTTTGATGTGCGACGGAAAAAAGTGAAGATGAGAATCGCATCCCTGTTATGCGACAGGAATGCGATCGCATATCAGCCCGACAGGGGTGTTTTTGTCCACTTTTCACTCGAATTTTTTGCCCACTATAAAAAGCATACCTTGGCAACATCTTAGGCATCGAATCTTGGCATATCTTTTGACATATTTTGAGCTTTGTAAATATATTTTGAGTAGAGAAGAACAAGTA